>RYFJ01000512.1:0-202124 GCA_003991445.1 Oryza meyeriana var. granulata | reverse complement strand
AAAAGAGAGAGGTAGATCTTAGACGTCATGGGCGAGTTGATGTATTTTGTCTTGCCATGAGTAGAATTATGATACTCGTATACTGGGCGGCTTATGCCGTGAGGTCGCTGGAAAGGAAGACGAGATTTATACGCTATTCACGAGTGGCGTGCACCTTCGATAGTTCTGGGAACCCTCTTTAAATTTCCAACATACAGGACCTATCCGCATCAGTTTACAGCGGGAAAGAATATTTAATAACATTGTAGCTCTATCGCGTTCCAGAGTAGTGCACGAAATGCTGGGGTTACCCGAAGTTAGGTCGCACTCTCTGTGTTACCGACCTGATACACATTGGGTAAATATTTGTTGGCGTATTCAATTTGTGTGCGAATCAAATGACGTGAGGCATGATTCCTAGCAGGCTATGTTAGCGAGTACACTTCGTAATTATGGGGAAACAGGGGTAACTCTGCAAACGGCGTGGGCATTGTCAGGGATGAGGCTCCAGAGAATAGAAAGGGGGAGATTGCTGACATTCCGCGGGCAATTTAATGAGAGCGCTTGGTGATCCTTGTAAGGATATATTCGAGACCTGGAGGATAATAGAACCCAAATACATGGTTTAGTAATAGGCATCTGAAGAAGCATATCTGTTACGCTCAGCGGTCCTGGATGTAGACTCAGCTACTATAACCGTTGGTGTTAACGTCAACTCAGGGACGTTCGGCCACGTGATAGGTGCTACATGAAACAGGGGTGGCCTCTGATCACGGCGGCATGTGGACAGGGTAAGAGTGCGATAAGTATTTCTGGCTGCCAGTGCTGACTGTGTTGGCCAGGCGCACTAGTTGGGCATGCTGCTCTATATTGACCCTAAATAAGGTGGAGAGGAGGAGAAGATCGTCTGGTCATCTTCCCAGAAGCGGAACCGCTCTCGTGGTTCTCACCGCTCTTCGCTTGAAGGGCGAACTTTTCCGGGAGCCATGCTTTCGAGCATAGGTTACGGTAGCGCATTTCCCCGCCCCCCAACATCGTGGTGATGGGTCAACCTCATTGGCTTTGATTCAGCCGGCCGTGATATGGGTCGCGGGTTTCCCCGAAGAATTCTATCGCTCTTCCGGCTCATGGTGCGAGGGGTTCGCAGTCGAAGGCGTTCTGCCAGTGTTGCGCGTTGGCGCTGAGTTCTTTAAGCCGATTTCGGACTTCGCGGAGCGTTGAGCTAATGCATGGGTGACTGCTGGTTAGAGCGGCTGCTACAAGTTGCAGGTCAGCCGAGGATGATGGGTGACCGCTGGAGATGGAGCCCAGGGAGGCGCCGAAGGGCGGGCAGCCCTATAACAGGACCCCGTGAGAAACAAGGGATAAGTCCTCTTTCGGACGGCTCTCGCATCGGGTTTGCGATTGCGAGCGGGGTGGCCGGAGGTGGGTTGGCCTCTCGATTTTACTGGGCGGCGCGGCATTTGGGCTTGATGGTGAGGGGCGTGGGAGTTAGTCGATGCAAATTTGAACCCATTAAACTCATATCCTTCAGATTCTACGTCCATGCTATGTCACACTCCGTGCATGTGGGAGGGTGCTATCGGGTGGTGGGGGGAAGGAACCCAGGGCACCTTGGACCATTTCCTTCTCTTAGGCATCTGTTCCCAATAGCCTCAGCCTCCTAATCTAACATCAGTGTAATCGGGGGGCCTGGTCTCAATTGAGCGTGATAGGAAAAAGTCGTAATCTGATCTTCCTTGAATCTCCGTTGGAAAGGCTGGATAAGGGAGTGGGTTCTATGCGCCAACATTCTTGGCACCTCCTTGTGGCTTTACAGCTTGCGCCTGTGTTTTCACCGAATTGGTCGGTGGAACCGACTATGAGGAGATGGGTCACGTTGACTCTACTCGGCCGAAGCTGGAATAATTTCAAGAAGGCGGTCTGACTGGTCCGGGTAGCCAGCGCCGGTCCTTGACCCGACGTTTCAGCCTGAAGCTAAGGACGTGTCGGCTGGGACATTCAGGGAAAAAAGACTGACGCGAGTTATTCGAGTCGGTCCAAAACGAGCGTATAAGGTAATGGAGACTTGTTCGGCAACTTCTCCCAGCGGGTAATTGAAGACGAAGAACAGAAGAGACGAGTGCTGTCTTCACGCACAACGGCCGAACCGAGGTAATATCCGTCATTCTTCATAGCGTATGCTTGCCGGGCTCAAAGATCTGATTTCCGGAGCAGTTGATGTATGCTTGTGATTTCTTGTAGTGGTGCGTGGAGTTTGATGAGAACTCCGTCATTGTCGGGCGTCCGCGTCGAGAGAGGTCGGGTAGTCCCCCACTGACCAAATCCCGACTCTAAGGAGAGCGGGAAGAAACCGATTTTAATATCGGGGCGAGAGGGCCATGACGCGCGCCTGCGTGGCCGAAGCTTGAAAATAAGGCGCCCTCGCCGCAAACGCCAAGGGTAAGTTCCTAGTGTGGAGACATCGGGTTGACCGACGTTGTCCGAGCCGACCATGGCGCATCGAGGGGCAGCTAGAGAGACGCCGCCACAGGACAACAAGGGCGCGGGGCGGGCGGACAGGGATGCGGTGCGCGCCGCGAGCGACGCGAGGGGCAATACCCGGCTCTGTGGGGGATCGGGGAACCCGCCTGTCAGGCTCGGGTGGTATAAGGGACACTGCGACCTGTTGCACCTCCGGGCCCGGGCGCTGCACTTGCCCCGACGGGGAAGCTAACAGCACGGGTTTCGTCGCTCGCCCGGGGGAGCAAGGTCGCGGCGACTCCGCACAGAAGTGCTGAAGTGGATCCGAAGAAGGGCGGGGCTGCGGCCGGGGTCTGAACTGCAGGTCGGGTTCTTGTATGGTCTCAGAAAGACTAGGGGTGCTGAACGCATTGTTCTCGTCACGACGGCGACAGAGAAGGCGAGCCGGTCTAATATCCTGGATCTGTCAATGGGAGACTTTTGGACATCTGCACAGGGTTGGCCTCTTGAAGGGAGGCTCACCCTTCATGCCTTCGGAGCAGGGCGAGCGGCACGCGAAACACCACTCCGAGGCGGACATGCCAACCTGGGTTGCGTGGGCGATCCAAGAGAGACAGAGATGTCACGGACTGCTAGGCGGGGCGCCGGTGCGCTGACCCTGATAGCTGGGTAGCGTTCGCTTCCGGGGAGAAGGGGTGCAGACGGATGGGAGGGGACAGGGAACAGAATAGGAGGCGTCGAGGCCTCAGCGCCGTGAGGCAGACTATGCCTGCGTTGACAGCAGAGGTCATTGTTGGACGCCCTGAGAGAATCAAAATCACCGAGGGCGGGGGACGATGGCGGATGACAAGGTGCGCGGAGCCTGGGGCCGATCGCTGTCGGTGGCGGCACGCGTGAGGATGGTGGTATGAGGGTGTGGGGTGGATTCGATAGAGCGGTCTTACAGGAATAATACCAGAGGGGTCGTCGTCGTCGCTGGCGAGATAGACACCTTCGGCGAAGTCCTGAGATCGCAGACTGCTCGATCGAGCTCCGGGCCAACGTGTGATGCAGTGCGCGGGAGTTGAAATTATGGACGGAGACGCTATAAGGGAGTGGAGGGGGAGTTAGGCAACGTACTCGTGTGGTTGAGCCACGGGCGGAGGAGGGAGACGGAAGAAACTCGAAACATATTGCGCTCTCTAAAAGCGCTTTGATGAAGTCGCTGGTGCGAGTATATGTTGGAGGTCTAGCAAAGATTGCTCAATGTCGAGAGCATTTTTTTGAACTACGAAGAATCTCAGGGAGAGTCGGAGGGGAGCGTCCGTAATGATCTCTTGATGGAGATGGCCCGTAGCAACTTTTCTCATTGTTTTGATGTCTGACTCTCCGTCTTGGGATAACGTACTTTTTATCCCTGACAGAAACTTGGTCGACCACCATGAGGCGAGACGATCTTGGTCGAGGTAATGCCCCCCTCGCGAATGGAGCAGCTTCTGGGCGTTGAAGGCGAGATAGGAAGCATCATGCTGGAAGGGAGGCCTGGTTGTGAGTGGGCGCGATCAGCTCAGGGGGAACATGGGCCTAGCCGGAAAGATCAGAGTAAAATCCTGAGTATATCTTCCGACAACCATTGATGTATTCATCTAGCTGCATTGTTTCCCGACTGCCCAGTTGTGTCATGACTGCACGGTTGAGCTTGGCTAATAATTCGTGGTGCGACTCGAGCGGAGTTAAAGACGAACAGAGAGGGAATTGCAGCTGAAGGAGGCTGAAGAAGCCAAGGCGAGCTTGAGAAGGTCAATTGGGCCAGACCTGAACAAAGGCCAACACCGAGCTTGACTGGGAGAAGTCCGAGTTGAAGGAGACCGTCGTCAAGCTCGGTAAGGAAAAGGCTGAACTAGAGAAGACCGTAGCCGGGTGGGAGGCCGACTACGAAAGTAAGTCCTCAACCTGACTGTGATCTTAGCCAATCCATTAGTTATTCTGTGTGTAGCCGAATTTGACAAGTTTACTTACCAGTGGACCTGGGCAGACATGAGAGCCAACATCCAGACCCAATATCGGTTCTACACAGAGGAGATAAGAGTGATCAGGGAGTCACGGGAGGCCCTCGTCGGGTCCGTGAAGAGGCTCCTTGACCTCATAGATCCCCGCCCTGTGGGGACCAGTTGCAGCAGAATCCCCCAGATAGAGGTGCGTCTCGAGGATGCACCGAGTGCCTTGAAAAAGTACTCGGATGAGCATGTTGTCGCCGGCGTGGCCTAGACCCTGGCGATGACCAAGTCCATCTACCCAAGGGCGGATATTGAAGTCATCAGGGAGGGGTTTGCCGAAGAGACGACGCCCGAGGAGGCGCTGGAGCTGATCGCCCGGGCGAAGCCGACTGCTGAAATAATTACCCGAGACTTGGGTCTGTAAGGGCAACATGTTATGTAAGGCAGGTCGGTGTATATATAAACTTTTGTTTAAACAAGCATGTGTAAATATGTGTGTATTGCTGCCAAGCTTATTACTCAGTCATTATTAGCTTTACCCGATCGTGTAGTATGCACCGAGTTAGTCTGTCAGAACTTAATAAAACGTTCAAAGTAAGAAGCTGTACTCAGGCAAACGTAACAATCATAGTAAGGCTTCATAAACGAAGTAAGATAAGCTCGTATGTTATTGACAGGACACATATATACATGCAGCCCCCGACTCACTACTCGGTTGATTCAAGCGGTGTAGTGAGTCAGAAGAACTGTACACATGAAAAATATAGAACTCAGGTATAGAAAGGACATAGTTGTTCTATGTTCCATGAGTTGCTGATGAGAACACCGTCTTCAGTCTTCAGTCGGTAGGCGCCTGGCCGCGTGACCTCGGCTATAATGAACGGCCCTTCCCAGATTGGGGATAATTTATGCCTGTCTTTGGTGGTTTGTATTTTCCGCAGAACGAGATCCCCGACCAAAAAGGCGCAGCCACGGACATTGCGATTGTGGTAGTGACGTAGGCCTTGAAGATACCTTGCCGACTGGATAGTTGCGGTGTCTCTTGCTTCTTCGAGCTGATCTAGTTCGGACCAGTCGGTATTGTTGGAGTCATCTTCTGAGTAAGCCCGGACTCGTGGAGAACGAACTGTAACTCGGTAGGTAGCATAGCCTCGGCACCGTAGACCAGAAAGAAAGGGGATTGCCTTGTTGCCCGACTAACCGTGGTTCTGAGAGACCAGAGAACGGATGGGAGTTCTTGTACCCACCGGTCCGCATATGGTTGTAGTCGGTCAAATATCTTGGCCTTGATGCCTTGTAAGACCATGCCGTTGGCTCGTTCAACCTGCCCGTTGCTCCGCGGGTGTGCCACAGATGCATAGCAGATTTTGATGCCGAAATCGTCGCAGAAGTCTTGGAATATGCCAGCCGCGAACTGAGTACCGTTGTCGGTGATGATGCGGTTAGGGACTCCGAACTGGTATAATATACTCATGATGAAGTCCTTTGCTCGTGCCGCTGTAATTGTTGCAACGGGTTTAGCCTCAATCCACTTGGTGAATTTATCCATTGCGACGAATAAATGTGTGAACCCTCCTGGCGCTTTCTTGAAAGGCCTGACCATGTCGAGCCCCCATACTGCAAATGGCCAGGAGATGGGGATAGTTTGGAGTTCCTGGGCTAGAAGATTTGTTTGTCTTGCATAGAACTGGCAACCCTCGCACTTGCGAACGATATCTTTGGCGTCTGTTACTGCTGTAGACCAAAAAAATCCCTGCCGGTAAGCCTTTCCGACTAAGGTCTGGATGCGGCGTGGTTGCCACATATGCTCGAGTGGATCGAATGCAGAATCTGCTTGCCCTCCTCGGTGGTGACGCAGCGCATGAGGACACTAGATGCGCTCCTTCGGTACAGGTCTTCCTCGACTAGTAGGAAGCTTTTGCTTCGACGTTTTATCTGCTCGGCTTGACTGCGATCTTCTGGGAGTTCATCGTCCATGAGAAAATTGACAACAGGAGTCCTCCAGTCTTGACATATGTGCAGCACCTCACTTGTGGTTGGGGTAGGCTCGCCTCCCGATTGCTCCGGTGCCGGTTTCTTCTTGACTGATGGCTCCATAAGTTGCTCAACAAAGATTCCAGTTGGAACTGCTTCTCGCTTGGATCCCATGTTTGCCAGCTCGTCTGCTGCGTCGTTATATTGGCGCAGGACATGTGTGATTTCCAGCCCGTCGAACTTGTTTTCCAACTTGCGGACCTCCTGACAGTATGCCACCATGGTATCGTCGAGACAGGTCCAGTCTTTCATGACTTGGTTTACCATGAGTTGAGAATCTCCGCGCACAACCAGTCGGCGTATGCCGAATGATATAGCGATGCGGAGCCCATGAACAAGTGCCTCGTACTCGGCGACGTTGTGGGAAGCCGGGAAGTGGATTTGTAGAACGTACTTCAGTTTTTCGCCAGTGGGGGACGTCAATATGACTCCAGCCCCGGCGCCACTGATCCGTAAAGAACCGTCGAAGTACATTGTCCAGTACTCTAGCTTTGCTGTTGGTGTAGGCAGTTGGATTTCTGTCCACTCGGCCACGAAGTCGGCTAGAACTTGAGACTTAGTTGCTGTCCGTGGCTGAAAGGTGATGTCGAACGCCATCAACTCGAGTGCCCATTTAGCGATTCGGCCGGTGGCCTCGCGATTATGAAGGACATCCCCGAGTGGAAATGCTGTGGCCACAGTGACTTGGTGTGCTTGGAAATAGTGCACCAGCTTCTGGACTGTGATAAGTAGGCCATATAGCAGCTTTTGGACCTGCGGATATCTCGTTTTGGAGTCGGCAAGGACCTCGCTGACGAAGTAGACTAGCTGTTGTATTTTTTGAAATATGACCCTGTTTGGATCGGCTCAACCACCAGCACCGTGCTGACAACCTGTGTTGTTGCCACCAGATATAGCATTAGCGTTCCTGGGGCAGAGTGACGCCAACACAGGGGGTGATGTGAGGAATTGTTTGAAGTCTTCGAAGGCTTGTTGGGCTTCCGGAGTCCATTGGAAATTGTCGGTCTTTTTGAGTAGCTTGAAGAAGGGATGCCCGTTCGCCAGTCGGAGATAAACGGCTGAGTGCCGCCATGCAGCCTGTCAGCTTCTGGACGTCTTTGAGGTTAGTCGGGGGTGCCATGTGCCTGATGGCCTTGACTTTCTCCGGGTTGGCCTCGATGCCGCGGTGCGAGACGATGAAGCCGAGTAACTTTCCGGATGGCACACCGAAGGCGCATTTTTCCGGGTTCAGCTTCATCTTGAATCTTCGAAGGTTTTGGAAGGTTTCTTCTAAGTCAGCGATGAGGTCTTCTTTGGACTTGGTCTTGATCACCACATCGTCGACGTAGGCTTCCACGTTGCGCCCGATCTGAGTGTGCAGACACCGCTGAATAGCCCTTTGATAGGTTGCGCCCGCGTTCTTCAGACCGAATGGCATTGTGATATAGCAGTATGCTCCAAACGGTGTGATGAAAGATGTCTTCAAGCAGTCTTCTTCCCTCAGGCTGATTTGATGGTATCCCGAGTAGCAGTCGAGAAAACTCAGTAGGTCGCACCCTGCCGTGGATTCAACCACCTGATCTATCCGGGGAAGACCAAATGGGTCCTTGGGGCACGCTTTGTTGAGGTCGGTGTAGTCGACGCACATGCGCCATTTACCGTTTTTCTTCCGGACCAGAACTGGGTTTGCCAGCCAGTCTAGGTGGTAGACCTCTTTGATGAACCCAGCTACGAGGAGTTTAGTAATTTCCTCCCGAATAGCATCTTTGTGGTCTTGAGCGAAGTGCCGCAGTCGTTGCTTGACTGGTTTGGCGTCTGTCTTCACGTTTAGGGCGTGCTCGATCACCTCCCTTGGTACGCCCGGCATGTCGAACGGTTTCCACGCGAAGATATCCTTGTTGGCTTGGAGGAAGGTGACGAGCGCGTCTTCCTATTTGGGGTCGAGTTCGGTCCCGACTAGAGCAGTCTTGGAGCGGTCCGAAGGGTCCAGGGGGATCTTCTTCGTGTCAGAGTCCGCTGAAATTCCCGATTTTGCTGCTTTTTTAGCCAGAACTTGATCTGCTCGACTTCTGTGTGACGGCTTGCCGAATGCTATCGTGCCCGACTGCCGCCTCTTGTGATTGAGCCAGTTCGCAGCTCTCCTTGTCACAGGTGAAGGCTTGCTTGACGTCGCTGTGGAGGGAGAGGACTCCTGCTGGTCCAGGCATCTTCAGCACCATGTATGTATAGTGCGGTATCACCATAAATTTGGCGAGTGCCGGTCGTCCGAGTATCGCGTGGTACGCAGTCTCGAAGTCGGCGACCTCGAAGCAAACATTTTCTGTGCGGAAATTATCCCGCGTGTCGAAGGTTACCGGCAAAGTAATCTGCCCGAGTGGAGTTGATGACAGGCCGGGAATTATCCCGTGGAAGGGCGCAGTGCTCGGCCGTAGTTATGAACGAGGAATTTTCATCTCGTCCAAAGTCTTGGCGAACAGGATATTAAGCGCGCTGCCTCCGTCGATGAGGGTTTTCTTCAGCCTGATGTTTCTGACGACCGGGTCCAGGACGAGTGGATAGCATCCCGGGTGGGAAACCCGATCTAGGTGATCTGCGCGATTGAAGGTGATGGCCATCTCTGACCAGCGTAGGTATTGGGGGGTGTCGGCCGTGGAGACCGTGTTGATGTCGCGCGCTGAAAGCTTCTGTTTGCGCTTGGACTCGTACGTGAGTGGCCCCCCGAAGATATGGTTGAGCTCGGCTTGAGGATCTTGGAAATCGTCAGCCAGACCCGAGTCTGGCTTGTCTTTGTCCTTGTCGGCGCCAGACGATAAAGCCTGCTCGGAGGCAAACTTCTTGAGCATATAGCAGTCTTTGGCCGCGTGCTTTCCCTTGGGGTGAAAGGGCCATGGCCTGCTCATGACTTTCTGGTAGTCGTTGTTCCACTGGGGCCGCGACCGACTGCGCTCCATGTTGGCCACCTCGTTGTCCGACTTCCGCTTACGGCTGCCAGACTTGTTTTGAGACGGCTCGTTGTCGGCTTTCGCCTTCTGTTCTTTCTGTCGGGGCTCCTTCTTCTCGTTGAGGGCCTCCGCGACCGCTTCGGCCGAGTCGGCATATTTGTTGGCCATGTCGAAGAGCGCCCGGACCGTGGATGGTGGCTTCCGAGTGAATTTTGCAATAAGCGGAGCGTCTTTTACCCCTTTGCGAAAGGCGGCGATGATGGCTTCGTCTTTGATAGTTGGAATTTGGTTGCGCTTCTCGGAAAACCTTTTGATGAATTCGTGCAAAGACTCGTTTTTCTTCTGGTGCAGTTGATAAAGATCATGCTCCGAAGCGGGTCTGTCGTAGGTCCCCTGGAAGTTAGCGATGAACCGCTCCCTGAGTTGTCCCCAGGAACCGATCGACCGCCTCGGGAGGCCTGTCAGCCATGTCCTCGCCGAGTCGGCTAGCGCAACTGGGAGGTAGTTAGCCATGACTCTGCTGTCGCCCCCGGCAGCTCGAACTGCTAGGGTGTAAACGGTGAGGCAGGACTCTGGGTTTGTCTTGCCGTCGTACTTTTCGATTCCGGTGGGCTTAAAGCCAGTCGGCCACAAGACGTCCTGTAGCTCCCGAGTGAAGGCTGGGATGCCTTCGTCTTCGTGAGGGCTCTGACTCCGATCTTGGCGATGTAGTCGCTCGTGGTGGATACCGAAGCGCTCGTTTTCGTCTTCCAGTCGGCGGTGTTTATCTTTTTCGCGTTCTTCGCGTCGAGCGTTTATGGTGTGACGAAGGTCTCGGTGCAGTCGCACTCGGAGGTCTTGATTGGGTCGGCGATCATACTGGCGACGCCGCCGGTTGTCATTATTGGTATTGCCGAGAGTTGTTTGCCGGGACTCTTCGCGTTGTCGACTGGAGCCGGCCGCCCAGCGTCGTGTTGATGCGGATGAGCCTGCCGCTGGAGAACCCGACCGGTTGGTCGGTATAGCGGTGTCGCCCGACTGCTATTCCTGCTGACAGGCAGCAACTGTGATCATCGCCTTGATCTTGGCGATAGTCAGGGTGGCCTAGTGATCAGCCCCGAGCTGGAGTGTGTCCAGCAGAGTTGTGGCGGCCGCAACGTTCTGTTGTGGCGTGACGAAGACGTCGTGGTCGCCAATCTTGGTTTGGAGGATTTGTTGCTGAGCGACTCGCCCAGCCTGGCGTAGCTCGTCATTGCGGGCCTCGCGGTTGGCCTCCTCTTGTCGTAGTCGGCGTGCCTCCGCCTGTTGCTCCTCTTGGAGTCGGCGTACCTCGGAAGGTGGTGTTGAAGCTGTGAAGATCTCGCGGGAGTGGAGGAAGCTTGCCGAATTAGAGTCCGACCTGGTGCTCAAACCGCTATCCGACTTAGTATCGAACTCCGAGTAGTTTATCGGAGTGAGAATGACTCCAACCTCTCTGGATCCAATCTGAAGCGGCGCTTGGCCGTGTCCAAACTGAATTGCTGGAGATCGGGTCTGCTGCGCGGGATTTTGATGCGCAGTGTCGCCTGAGCTGTGAGGGAGATTGACGACCTCTCCCCTTCTCGGCCCAACCCGGACTGGCTCGAGGCCTAGCGCAAGTCGAACGCCGAAAGAGAGGGTTGTCCCGATGCTTGGCGATGTGAAGGACTACTGCAGTAAGTCAGGGAAGGAGATCGCAACGTCCTGTGAGCCGACTGGCGCAATGTCGGCTAGTTCCTTGGCCGGCAAGATTGGATCTGCCTCAGCCAAGGTGAGATTGCCGAGTTGATCCGCAATGAAGTCTAAGCTCCCGAAGGTAATTGCATCTCCGGGGGAGAACTTGTTGCTGTTGACTTTGTTGATTGAATCCATCGAATCTTCTGATGAGGAATTCGCCGGTCCCCTACCTGGCGCGCTAATTGTCGATGCTTTGCACCGGCAATAAAACTATGGGGCTACTCGGCGAGGGTGAATTCGGTGGACTGCAGAGGAACACAAGAGAATTATACTGGTTTAGGCCCTCAAAGTGAGGTAATACCCTACGTCCAGTTGAGGTGTTATTCCTCTGAGGTGTATGGAGATTGATGATCTTGTTGTTCTTATTGCGCTTGTTGTCCTGAAGGACGCCCTGCCTCCCTTTATATACTAGGGGACAGGGGTACATGACAAGGATCCCAACTGGATACAGCCAAGGGATTTCCTTCTTAGAGATAGAGTCCTATCTGACTAAGACTATATTTCCTTATTATACAAGGCAAAGCCTGCCGGATGCTATCTTATCTCTAATTACATGGTTCGGCCCATCCTCTATCCGAGTGGCCCATGTACTAGTAATGAGGTACCCAGGGCCCATGGCCTCCACACATCGTCCAATACTCTAGCTTGTCCGTGTTTGTAGTCATCTGAACTTCTGTCCACTCGGCCACAAAGTCGGCTAGAGGTTGAGATTTGATTGCTGTATGTGGTTGAAAAATGATGTCAAACGCCATTAACTCAAGTGCCCATTTAGAGATTCGGCTAGTGGCCTCAGTGATGTGTAGGATGTCCCCAAGTGGATATGACGTGGCAATGGTGACTTGATGCGACTGAAAATAGTGCACCAACGTCCGAATAGTGATGAGTAGGCCATATAACAGCTTCTGGACTTGAGGATACCTCATCTTGGAGTCGGCTAGGACCTCACTGACGAAGTAGACTGGCCATTGAATTTTCTATATATGACCTGGCTCTGATCTCTTGACTACCAGTACTGTCACACCCTAAAAATAAGTTAATAACTATTACCTGTGAAAATATAATTTATAATACCAGAATCAGCAGCGGCGATCATGGATTTTATCCTTGCGATAGTCGGGGTGGCCTGATGATCGGGCCCAAACTGAAGTGTATCCAGTAGAGTTGCAGCGGCCATGATGTTCTATTGAGGAGTAACAAAGACGTCATGGTTGCCGATTCGGGTTTGGAGGATTTGTTGCTGAGCAGTCCGCCTAGCCTTGCGTAGGTCGTCATTGTGGGCGTGCAGGCGTCTTGCTTCTTCCTCTTGTTGTTCTTGCAGTCGGCGGGCCTCCTCTTCTTGCTGTTCGCGTAGTCGGCGTGATTCCTGAGTAGGAGTGGAGCCTTTGGATGCCATAAAGATTTCTCGTGGCGGAGAGAAGCTTGCCGAACTACTATCCGACTTAGAGTCGGAGTCCGACTGAGAGTCGGAGTCCAACTTTGAGTCGAAGTCAGAATAGTTGATGGGGGTGAGCGTAACCCCGGCCTCCCTAGATCCGATCTCGAGCGGCTCTGGGCCGTATCCAAGTCTAACTCTAGGGGATCGGGTTTGCCGCGTCGGATGTTGCTTGAAGATATCCATAGCGTTGCTGAGTCTGTATGGGAGATTGACGATCTCTTCCATTCTTAGCTCGATCTTGGCCCACTCAAGGCCGAGTCCGAGTTGAACACCGAAGGAAAGAGTTGTCCCGAGACCCAGACAAGATGAAGATTGCCGCAGCAAGTCGACGAGGGTTGCCGCAGTGTTGCGTGGGACGACTGGTGCGGAGTCGGCTGTTTCCTTGGCCGGTTGGATCAGGTCTGTGTCGGCCAAGGTGAGATTGCCGATCTGGTCGGCGACGAAGTCGAGGCTTCCGAATGTAATCATGTCTCCGGGGGAGAATTTGCTGCCATCGACTCCGGTTGTTGGATCCATCGAGCTTGTTAATGTAGATCTTGGCGAAGCCCCTACCTGGCACGCCAACTGTCGATGTTTTACACCGGCAATATGAATATAGGGCTACTGGTCGGATCGAAACTCGGTGGATTGCAAAGGAACACAAAAGATTTATACTGGTTCAGGCCCTCGATGTGAGGTAATACCCTATGTCCAGTTGTGGTGTATTTCCTTTGAGGATGTATGGTGGTGATTCTGGTGAACCAATCCAACCTGCCCTCATGGGGCGCCCTGCCTCCCCTTATATACTGGGAGACAGGGTTACAAGTAGGAGTCCCAACCGAACTCCGGCCAAGGGATCTCCTTTTAGAGATATAACTTGCCCGACTAGGACTGTATATTCCTTATCGTACAAGGCTAAGTCTACCGAGTCCTATCATATCTCTAAGTACAAGGCTAGGCCCATCCTCTATCCGAGTGGCCCATATGCTTGTGATGAGGTACCCGGGGCCCATGGCCTCCACAGATTCATCCGACCAAGCACCTCACCATGGGGAGCGCTAGTTATCTTTGTGGAGAAGAAGGATCATACCCAATGGATGTGTGTAGATTATAGAGCGTTGAATGGCGTCACCATCAAGAATAAGTACCTGTTGCCTAGGATTGATGATCTGTTTGACCAGTTGGAAGGAGGCACGGTATTCTCCAAGATAGATCTCCATTCCAGATATCATCAACTCAGGATCCGAGAGGAAGATATACCTAAGACGGCTTTTACCACCTGCTATGGGCTATATGAGTGCATAGTCATGTCTTTCGGGCTTACTAATTCCCCAGCTTTCTTCATGAACTTGATGAACAAGGTGTTTATGGAGTACTTGGATAAGTTTGTGGTGGTCTTGATTGATGACATCCCCGTCTACTCCAAGACTAAGGAAGAACATGAGCAGCATCTTTGGTTAGCGTTGGAGGCCCAGCTTTCTTCATGAACTTGATAAACAAGGTGTTTATGGAGTACTTGGATAAGTTTGTGGTGGTCTTCATTGATGACATCCCCGTCTACTCCAAGACTAAGGAAGAACATGAGCAACATCTTCGGTTAGCATTGGAGACCCAGCTTTCTTCATGAACTTGATGAACAAGGTGTTTATGGAGAACTTGGATAAGTTTGTGGTGGTCTTCATTGATGACATCCCCGTCTACTCCAAGACTAAGGAAGAACATGAGCAGCATCTTTGGTTAGCGTTGGAGACCCAGATTTCTTCATGAACTTGATGAACAAGGTGTTTATGGAGTACTTGGATAAGTTTGTGGTGGTCTTCATTGATGACATCCCCGTCTACTCCAAGACTAAGGAAGAACATGAGCAGCATCTTCGGTTAGCGTTGGAGAAGTTGCGAGAGCATCAGCTGTACGCTAAGTTCAGTAAATGTGACTTCTGGTTGTCAGAAGTGAAGTTCCTTGGTCATGTCCTTTCTATTGAAGGTGTTGTTGTGGATCCATCCAATGTAGAGTCAGTCACCAAATGGAAACAACCCAAAACAGTTTCAGAAATATGGAGTTTCCTTGGTGTTGCGGGATATTACCACAGGTTCATAGAGAACTTCTCGAAGATTGCCAAACCAATGACTCGGTTACTCCAGAAGGATGTTAAATTTAAATGGTCATCTGAGTGTGAGCAGAGTTTTCAAGAACTGAAGAAGCATCTGGTCTCCGCGCCGATGTTGACTTTGGATAATCCCATGAAAGATTTCCATGTTTACTATGACGCATCCCGACAAGGTTTAGGATGTGTTTTGATGGAAGATGGAAGAGTGGTCGCTTACGCATCACGGTAGTTACGGCCACATGAAAAAAACTACCCTACTCATGACTTGGAATTGGCTGCAGTAGTTCATGCATTAAAGATATGGCACCATTACCTTATGGGTAATTGTACGAGGATGTACACAGATCATAACAGTTTGAAGTATATCTTCACCTAGCCAGACTTGAACCTCCACTGGCGAAGATGGTTGGAGTTAATCAAGGATTATGATATTGGAATCCATTATCACCCTGGCAAGGCCAACGTGGTGGCATATGCTCTTAGCAAAAAGAGTTATTGTAATGCTTCCAAAGGACGACAATTGCCTTGGCAGTTATGTGCAGAATTCGAGCGCTTAAGTTTGGGAATCATCAAGAAAGGTTTCGTAGCAGCATTGGAGGCACATCCCACGCTTATTGACCAAGTCAGAAAGGCCCAAGTCAATGATCGTGACATCCAAGAGATCAAGAAGAACATGAGAAGAGGAAAAGCCAGTGGATTCTCTGAAGATGGACAGGGAACAATATGATTAGGGGAACGAATATGTGTGCCAGAAGACAAAGAGTTGAAAGATATTATCATGAAAGAAGCTCACGACACCCAATATTCTATCCATCCTGGCAGTACCAAGATGTATCAAGATCTTAAGGAGAAGTTTTGGTGGGCCAGTATGAGATGAGAGATAGCGGAGTACGTCGCAGTTTGCCATATATGTCAACGAGTGAAAGCAGAACATCAGAGGCCAGCAGGGTTGTTGCAACCATTGAAGGGACCCAAGTGGAAATGGGAAGAAATAGGGATGGACTTTATCACTGGATTGCCAAAGACATCTTCAGGATATGATTTAATCTGGGTAGTGGTCAACAGGCTTACCAAGGTGGCCCATTTCATCGCAGTCAAGACTACTTATTCTGGCAGCAAAGTTAGCAGAGTTATATATGGCACGGATAGTGTGTTTACATGGCATACCTAAGAAGATTGTATCTGACAGAGGTAGTCAGTTCACCTCAAAGTTTTGGCAGAAACTCCAGGAGGAGATGGGTACCCGTTTAAACTTTAGTACTGCTTATCACCCACAAACGGATGGTCAAACTGAATGTGTTAATCAAATCCTAGAGGATATGCTAAGAGCTTGTGCCCTAGAGTTCGGTGGGAGTTGGGACAAGAGTTTGCCTTATGCAGAGTTTTTCTACAACAATAGTTATCAAGCCAGTCTTCAGATGGCTCCGTATGAAGCGTTATACGGTCGAAAGTGTCGTACCCCACTCCTGTGGGATCAAACAGGAGAACGTCAAGTTTTTGGAACCGACATTTTGAGGGAAGCTGAGGAGAAGGTAAAAATCATACAAGAAAGATTACGAGTAGCACAGTCCCGTCAGAAGAGTTGTGCTGATAACCACCGAAGGGATTTATGTTTCGACGAAGGAGATTATTTGTATCTTCAAGTCACGCCACTACGAGGCATTCGTCGGTTTCAAACCAAGGGAAAATTGGCACCACGTTTTGTGGGACCATACAAGATTCTGAGTTGCATGGGTGAGGTGGCATACTAGTTGGAGTTACCCTAGGCCATGGCAGGGATTCATGATGTGTTTCATGTCTCGCAGTTAAATAAATGCCTTCGAGTGCCTACAAAGGAAGCTAACCCAGCACAGATCGAAATCTAGGAGGATTTGACCTATATGGAAAAACCAATTCATATCTTAGAGACCAATGAAAGGAGGACCAGGAATCGAGTAACCCACTTTTGCAAAGTTCAGTGGAGCAATCATTCAGAGGATGAAGCTACTTGGGAGCGAGAAGATGAGTTAAAGTCTGCCCACCCTCACCTCTTCGCTAGTTCCTCTGAATCTCGGGGACAAGATTCTATTTAAGTGGGGTAGGTTTGTCACACCCTAAAAATAAGTTAATAAATAATACTTGTGAAAATATAATTTTTAGAAAATAATTAAAAGCCAAAAGGAGTGGTTAATAAAAATCCTGAATAAATTTCAATGTAAAAATGGGCCAGAGAAAATTTTATTAAATACTTCTTTAATTCTTGTAGTCCCTAGATTTTTCTAGGAATTATTTGAGCTATAGAAGTATTTTTAATAAATAGAAAACCAATTCAATGAATAAATAAAATGAAGAAGGTTTTTAAAATCCCTCCCCAAGGCCATGGGCTGATTTCGGCCCATCTCCCCTCCTCTCTCTCTCCCTCACCCATAGCCCAGCTTGGCCCATCTCTCTTTCTCTTTTTCCTTTCCCCGCCGACTGGTGGACCCCACCTATCAGGATCCTTGTCTTCCCCAGGCCGAGTCCGAGCCCGAGTTGGCGCCGCCATCCCGTGCAAAATCTGGCCGCCCTTCGTGTGATCTCCTCAAATTGGTTGAGGGGAAATCCTCCCCTCTATCCCCGCCGACAATCCCCTCAAAACCTAGCGTGAAACGATTCGGGATTGAGCTCAAACTCGAGATTGACTCGGAGTCCACTGCCGCCCGAGTTTGCCGCCGCCATAACTACCTTATCCACCTTGGATTCCTCCGATTGGTGACCCTATAAATACCACCGTCCTCCCCTCAGTCCAGCGCCGCCCTTGCCCTAGCCCTAGACACCCCGGAGAGCCCCAGCCTCGGTTAGATCCCAGCACCGCCGCCGCCGCCAAGTCCAGCCACGCCGCGCCACCACTCGGTTCATCGCCGCCCTTCGTTGACTGCTTAGTTGTGTTCCCCTGGTAGAGCATCACCTAGCCCACCACTCGGTAGCCGCCTCTCCCTGCCAGAGCGCAGCCATCGCCGAGTACCTGAAGCCGTCGCCAAGTATGGTTGTAGTCGGCCGAATATCCTGGCCTTGATACCTTGTAAGACCATACCATTGGCCTGTTCAACCTACCCATTGCTCCGCGGGTGTGCCACAGACGCATAGCAGATCTTGATGCCGAAGTCGTCAAAGAAATCTTGAAACACACCGCCCGTGAACTTAGTACCGTTTGTCCGTGAAGATGTGGTTGAGCTCGGCCTGGGGATCTTGAGGCCCGAGTATGGCTTGTCTTTGTCCGTGTTGACGCCAGACGATGAAGTCTGCTCGGAGGCAAACTTCTTGAGCATGAAGCAATCCTTGACCGCATGCTTACCCTTGGGATAGAAGGGGCAAGGTCCGTTCATAACCTTCTGGTATTCGTTGTTCCTTGGGGGCCGCAATCGAGTGCGCTCCACGTTGGCCACCTCGTTGTCTGACTTTCGCTTGCGGCTGCCGGACTTGTTCTGTGATGGCTCGTTGTTAGCTTTTGCCTTCTGCTCTTTTTGCCGGGACTCTTTCTTCTCGTCAAGGGCCTCTATGACCACCTTGGCCGAGTCGGTGTATTTATTTGCCATATCGAAGAGAGCCTGACAGTGGCTGGAGGCTTCCGAGTGAATTTCGTGATGAACAGGGTGTCCTTTACTCCCTTGCGGAAGGCAGCGATGACGACCTCGTCCTTGATCATTGGGATTTGGTTGCGCTTCTCAGAGAACCTCTTGATAAATTCACGCAGAGACTCGTTCTTCCTCTGGTGCAGTTGGTATAGATCGTGCTCGGAAGACAGCCTCTCATAGGTCCCCTGAAAGTTAGCGATGAACCGCTCCCTGAGTTCTCCCCAGGAACCGATCGACCGCCTCGAAAGCCCTGTTAACCATGTCCTCGCTGAGTCGGCTAGGGCAACCGGGAGGTAGTTAGCCATGGCTTTGTGGTCACCTCCAGCAACTCGGATTGCTAGAGTATATACGGTGGCCTAGGATTCAGGGTTGGTTTTGCCGTCGTATTTCTCAATCCCGGTAGGCTTGAAGCCCGACGGCCAGTTGACGTCCTGTAGCTTGTGGGTGAAAGCTGGAACGCCTTCATCTTCATGAGGGCTCTGGCTCTGATCGCGGCGGTTGAACCACTCGTGGTGGAGGCCAAAGCGCTCATGCTCGTCCTCCAGTCAGCGGCGCTCGTTCTCTTCGCGTTGATGGCGCCGGGCATTAATGCCTTGCCGGACGTCGCGTTGTAGACGAACTCGGAGGTCCTGGTTGAACCGACGATCATTCTAGCGACGTCGTCAATTGTTATTGTTGGTGTTGCCGAGTGATGTTTGCTGCGACTCCTCGTGTGGCTGACTTGAGCCGGCCGCCTGGCGTCGCACTGATGCGGACGAGATTGCCGCTGGAGAACCCGACCGATTGGTCGATATAAGTGTTTTGCCCGACTGCTGGTGCTACTGACATGCGGCAGCTATGATCATGGCTTTAATCTTGGCGATAGTCGGGGTGGCCTGGTGATCAGGTCCGAGCTGGAGTGTATCCAACAGGGTTGCAGCGGCCACGACGTTCTGTTGTGGCGTGACGAAGACGTCATGGTCGCCGACTCTGGTCTGGAGGATCTGCTGCTGAGCGGTTCGCCCAGCCTTGCGTAGCTCGTCATTGCGAGCCTCGCAGTTGTCCTCCTCCTGTTGCCATAGTCGGCATGCCTCCTCTTGTTGCTCCTCTTGTAGTTAGCGTACCTCTGGTGGAGGGGTTGAAGCCATGAAGATCTCGCGGGGCAGAAGGAAACTCACTAGACTGGTGTCCGAACTTGTGTTCGAACCGCTATCCGACTTGGAGTCGGAATCCGAGTAGTTGATCGGGGTAAGGACGACTCCGACCTCCCTAGATCCAATCTGGAGCGGCTCTGAGCCATGTCCAAACTGAACCGTGGGGGATCGGGTCTGCCGTGTAAGATGTAGATCCGTGGCGTTGCCGAGCCCGTGCGGGAGATTGATGATCTCTCCCCTTCCTAGCTCGACCTGGGCTGGCTCAAGGCCTAGCGCGAGTCGGACACTGAAGAAGAGAGTTGTCCCGAGGCTTGGTGAAGTGGAAGATTACTGCAACAAATCGATGATGGTGATTGCGGTGTCTTGCTAGCCGACTGGCGCAGAGTCGGCTGGTTCCTTGGCCGGTTGGATTGGATCTACATTGGCCAAGGCGAGGTTGCAGAACATGTCGGCGACGAAGTCGAGGCTTCCAAATGAAATTGTGTCTCCGGGGGAGAATTTGTCGCCGTCAACTCCCGTTGTTGGATCCATCGAGCTTGTTGATGTAGATCTCGCCGAAGCCCCTACCTGGCGCGCCAACTGTCGATGTTTTACACTGGCAATATGAATATGGGGCTACTCGGCGGATTACAAAGGAACATAGGGAGATTTATACTGGTTTAGGCCCTCGATGTGAGGTAATATCCTACGTCCAGTTGTGGTGTTATCCCTTTTAGAATTTGTGTTGATCTGCCCTCAGGGGGCGCCCTGCCTCCCCTTATATACTGGGGGACAAGGGTACAAGGTAGGAATCCCAGCCGGACTACGGCCAAGGGATTTCGTCTTAGAGATATAACTTGCCTGATTAGGACTGTATTGTCACAGCCCTAGATTTAATTTTAGGTAATTAGTGTTATGCCCTACTGTCATTAGAGTGCACAATTTAAATTTTGCATTGTCACTTCTTGCAAGATAGGTTTGCAATATTTTAAATCCTCAATAATTAAACCCTAAATTGACAAAAACAAAACACTACAAAAAGTGCATCAAATTGAACAGAAGTGTATAGGGGAGATAATTTATTCAAATATTAGTTTATTTATCATGAATTAATATAATTTTTCCAGAATTTATTTCAATAGTTTAGACCCCTTAAAAATTCAAACAATATTCAGCCTGGGTCCTATTGTTTGAATTTCTGTGAGCAAACCATTTTGAATTTTTGTGTGAAACTTTCAAAAGTGGAACCTAGGTAGTCAGGGCTAGGTATAAAAAAATCACCATATTTTTTACACCACTTTTGCTTGGTCAACTTGATTTTCAAATTAAAGGAGGAAAATAAAATCCAGAAAAATCCCTCAAATCAGAGTTCCTCTCTCAATATCACTGCCGAGTGGGACCCACAAGACCATGGCCCACTTGTAAACTTCAGCTCTGCTTGGGACAGAGTGTTTCACCCAAAATCCTAACCATCCTCCTCACTTTCACCTAGAACATCACTACAAGGGCCCACTAGTCATGGACCAAACCTAGCCAAAAGTGTGTGAACAAAGTTGTCTTACATATGGGACCCACCCTGGACACTGTGGAACTGAAGCACCTCAATATTTGCATGTCCAACGTGTCAGCATCTCCTTTCTTCTGCATCCCTCAGTATACAGAGCACCTGGACAGCTTAGTACTTGGAGACCTCGGCCATTTCGCCTCAAACTTCACCAGCAGTACCTCTCTCCCTTCTTCTCCACGTTCCCACCGAGAAAACCAAGAAAATCTCCAAGGATCACCAATGGCAAACTCACCATCCTCACTGCCGAGGATGTTCGATTGAGCTCGAGCTAGCTCTGGTGAGCTCCATCCTCTCTCGACCCCAGGAATGTGATCTACAAGTTTTAACCATCCCATTTTCGTACTCGGCATCCATAGGTTCGCCAGTTGAAGTTGCTGTGCCGCCGCCATCCCTGCTCTCGGTGCTGCAGAACTACCGCCGCTCGGGTTGTTGCCGTTCCGGCGAGCTCCAATGATCCCAGCCCGAAGCACCTCACTGCCAGCATCACCTTGATCCCAGGAGACTCTAGCCTGCACCAATCGGACTACAACGCCGTGTACCAGGAGATCGACGCCGTCTTCATTCCCTCTGGTCAAGTCGCCGCTGCCATTGATTCATCCTCTCTGGTTAGCCTCCATTCGATTCCTCGCACTGAGACCATCTCTAAGAAGTCTCTAACCTTTTTGGCACCTCAGTTTCGTCGCAGTACCCCGGGAGAAGGTCGACGACGTGGTCTCGAAGGATTTCACCGCCGCCGGACTGCGTTCGTCATCGCCGTTGCTGTTCCAGCTATGCCAGAACCAACGCAACCCTCGGTGAGCTTTCTGGTACCCCTTAGATGCATACGCATGCTTTGGTTTGGCCAGAAACCGACCGCAGCCTAGTCGGCCTTGCCAACCCGAACACAGTCACCGCTTATCCTCGTCGCTGGCAAGCTACAATTCACCGCCGACCACCGCGCTTGCACTGATGGGTTTGCCAAAGTCCCCTCTTCCTTTCTTCTTTTGGCCACACCGGCAACCGAGCCGCTGTTCGCCGCCGGTGCCGGCGAACAGAGCCGGTGGCCCAGCCATCCTGCGCCTCCCCTGTTCTGTGCCACCGACAGGTGGGCCCGAGCTGGGGACAAATAAGAAAAGAAAAGAAAACGATGAACTGAATTATTTTCCAACAGAAAAATAGCCAAACTTTGAAAATCCATAACTATTTCATTTTAACTCCTTATTGAGAGAAACCAAATTTGTTAGTTCTATAAATTGGTGAACTTTAATACTATGAAATAAAATAGGACCACTTCTGTACAGAAAATGTCTATAAAATAATGTGAAGCAAAAATAACTTATTTTGTGCCTAAGAACTTTGTAAATTTTTAGAAGATTCATCCTAACTGCTAAAAATATGAAACCATAAATCAGAAAATTGTAACATTTACTGTGGATAAATTGTTTTTGACAAAACTACCTCCCAAAATAGCCCTAAGTAATTTCTAATCCTTCTTTTTGACAAACTTGAGAAATTCATATCTAAATCTTTTCAAATCAAATTTCAGTGAACCAAGTTTTGTTGGAACCAGTAGATTATGCTCTTTTCTATAAAAATACATGCCTTCTTCATATCTTAATAGAAAATGTTAGTCAAATATAACAACTTCAGTTTACAATATAAATAATTACAAAACTGCCATTTTCAGCCTTTTTATCTTGTTATTTTTGTAACTCATAAACCATAAAAGATTTTGAAATGATTCTTTCACTAAAATTCACCTTGAAATGTTAAATACCTACTGTATTTATCTCAGAATTAATTGATAATTGCATAGACATGTTTAATTGATTCTTATTTGCATATCCGCTTCTTATCGATAGATTCGGAGGTTTCGGAGTACGAGGAAGCTAATCCAGAGGTTGAGTGTGAACCATAGCAGCAGCAAGGCAAGCATCTAAGCATATTGAACCTATGTCTTCAATAAATTGATTTGTTTGCAAAAACAAAATCTCTATGCATGTTTCGGTCTATTTAAAAAGGGAAAACGGGTAGGGTCAATATTGCCCAATTGTATGCATTTCCATTCCTTGGTTGTTGATTCCATGTTTATACCTTGTCACCGCTGGTTAAGAACTTTGGGATACTTTTATTTTATCAAATGCTTTGCCATGCTTAGTTCTAGACTTAAGAAAATCCGATAGATGGAGCTATCAGTTCAAACCTAGTTTAATACGAATGGATGGGTTAAATTCTGAAAAGAATAACCTCTGATTTATAATTGAGAATATGTTTGACTTGGACGAATGATAGGGTGATGACGGGATGGTGTTTCCCCGATGCATGTAGCTCCGTCTGGGTCGTTAAGGACCAAATATGTTGACGTCGATTCAAGCACCCTACGTACTTCTACACCACGGGAATGGGATAGCTTAACTTAGTAGCACGGGAGGCTATGGCTATCTATGCCCGTCCGTCAGTCGTGAGGATGGTCTTTCCTTTGGAGGGCCTCGTGCGCGCCTGGTTTTGGCCGGAGGTGCCTCCCGTGACGGTGAGCCCGCCTTAGTCACCGTGTGTGTGTGGCTAAGTTGTCGGGGGCCCAGACGTGGTTTAGGTGGTTGGAGCTAAGCGTGGGAAAGGTTTTGTTGTGACCTCTAGTCCGCACTCAATGTGTAGAGTGTGGGTACCGACAGGTACGGATCAAACTAGAATGTAGCCGTTTGGCTTCTATCACATCGTGTGGGTAAAGATGTACACCTCTGATCAAAGTATGAACTATTTGAATGGCCGTGTCCACGGTTACAGGACGTCCGCTTGATGTGTTAGTCAGTTTATGTTAGCATCCACCTTGGGATATGCGGCCATGGGATTATGTGGTTATATCATGACTTAGGATAGTCATGGATTGATGGGTTTATATAAAAGGCTTTGGTATTAAATATGACTTGGTTTTAGTCATGAAAGATGGTATGCTTGTGTAGCATATTTATTTGGGCAATGGTGGCCCATTGTTGATGTTAGAGCATGGGTTTGTGCTCATTTTTCACCTCTTTTTCAGAACATCTTACTTGCTGTCCTGAAATTTTAGTTTGTTATATTTCGCAAATGCCTATAGTTTCAAGGTATTTTTGCTCAATAAACTCAGCTTTATGCAAATCTAGATCAACATAGCCATATTCCTTGATGTGAAGACCAGCATTGTTCCTTTGTGCTATTAATATTGTGTAAGTCTAGCTGAGTACCATTCGTACTCGCGCTGCATATTTTCAGGTGAGGATAACGACGACGTTGATGTGGTCTACTATTATCCCGCCGAGGTTGGCGAGGATAAGGTGTAGTTGGAGTTAAGCTCTGCCCCAGTCAGTTGCCTTGTGGGTCTGGTTTGGCACCACTGGTTTTATCCTTTATGTTTATATTTCCGCTGCTATCTTTTGCGCTACTCTATGATGAATTAGGGTGTGCGAACCCTCTATGTAATATATATAACCCTGCTGCACTTTTATCCAGACTTTGAGTACTTGTGATGTTTATCAATTGCTTGTGATGAAAGTGTGAGGCTAGTCGCTTTCCTGGGGACTAGCTGCACATGAGTATGGGTTGTGTATAATTGAGATGGTTGGGGGATTGCTATTGTGGTTCGAGTCCTTTGGGGTATGTATCGTGTTTGGTCGCCACCATCGAGTGGTTTGACGGGCATATGACGGGGAGGACTGGCAAGCTATCCTTATGATTATCTCTTTTGTACACTTCTCAGCATCTCGGTTATTATATTGGAAGGGGTCAACCGTGATCATGGACACATTGAGGTCGAGTGGCTATTATGCGTGTATGGATCCCACTCATCCAACAATATGTGGTGGTCGCATTGGGCACTGGACAATATAATACTCGGGGTGTCCACATGTATATTCCTTATCGTACAAGGCAAAGTCTACCGGATGCTACTATATCTCTAATTACAAGGCTAGGCCCATCCTCTATCCGAGTGGCCCATACGCTTGTGATGAGGTACCCGGGGCCCATGGCCTCCACACCCCTCCCTGCCGGAGCGCAGCCATCACTGAGTACCCGAAGCCGTCGCCGAGTACCCGAAGATCGTCGCCGAGTACCTGCAAGGTAAGGTCGCCTCATCGAGCTCATCCTTTTGGCGCAAGCCATAGCCGCTGCCATCGCCGGGTGTTCATGTCATTGCCCCATCAGCCATTGCATCACCCCTCTGTCCCCGTGCCCGAAGTGTCAGGTGTCACCCATCCATGTGCAACGATCGGGTTTCATCCGAGTCATGGGATCTTGAGCCGATCCATCCCAGCCGTTAAACCTGGTGGACCAATCCTGTGGACTCAGTCTACGGTGGACCGATCTCTGATGACACAATAAATCCTTTTCAAAATTAATTCATTATTGCGTCATTAATACTTTAATAATTCCTATAAATGGTTTTAATCAGTTTAAACTTCCAAAAATCATAACTAATTCATACGAACTCGGATTGAGGTTGTTCAAGTCTCTAAATTCTTTAAAAATTGAGATCTATCCATTAAAAATATCCACATGTGTTGTTGCTATGTGCTTTTGTACTGTTTTTGCTCGTTTTATTGTTTGCCTATAGTTTCGGACGTTCCGAAAGAGCTGGTTTACGCTGAGGAAGGTCCGAAAGACTTTGCGGAGCAGCAAGGCAAGTCACACAAACCCACAACCCTTTGAGCATGTTGATCCTATGATTTAAATCTCTATTTTGATTCAAAAGTGCATTTATTTTAGAATGACATCGGAAGGGAAACCCTGATCCTTGTTTACAGCCCATTGTTTTGATACCCTACCTTTGTACCTATGGGATTAACATGACTACCTAGCTGAAATATTGGTTAGCTAGAATAATTCTAGGTTGCTTAGCTCAGCTTAGAAACTATTGAATCACATAAAGGTTGTTAATCACATATGATTACACATAAAATGATGATGGTTCTGTTCACGACGGTGGTCGTGTGAGACTGATTCTTAATGAGCAACTAAAACATGGACGAATGGTGGGTTGTGAGCACCAAGTTGGTTTTGTTGCTAGCAGTGCTCATGACAGTTAAGGACCGGTTCACGAGCTACTGTTGTGAAGCATTTACCGTACTAACCACAAGCCAGCATGGGCAACGGCTGGACTTGTAGTGTAGCATGTCCCAGCGGGAGACACCATGGTGTGTTTAGTTGATAGGTGGTAGTGTCAATAAATCCACAATGGCAGTGCCAATAAGACCATATGTTTAGGAGCCAAGAGTTTCTCTAGCCTAGAGGTTGGGCCACCTCTACTGGGGACTTGGTGGGTGGTCATTCTGTTGGACATGTTATGTGAAGAGTCCTGTCATAACTCCTTTCCGAGGTATCGTGGGGTGACATGTTGTGGGGTTGTGTCTTGTAGGTAAAATTGTACACCTCTGGTTAGAGTAAAACTGTTTGAATAGCCATGCCTGCGGTCATGGGTGAGCTGAATGATGTTTTTCGTGATTAGTCCCATTTATTAACTAATGTTTAAATGAGATATGACACATCCAGATTGGGATGGTTTGGGCCTGTGTAGCCAGGTGGGCTGTACAGTGTTGATTTAATACTGCTTAACTGCTCTACTATTTTAATTCTCTCTTAACTATTTAGTCAACTGATGTTTATGCAAATTAGCCCTATATGCCATCCTTTGCTATCATGTGCGCTTGCATATTTGCTATGTGGCTTGTTGAGTATTCCATGTACTCACCTTGCAATATCCATTCATCAGAAGAAGAATACTATAGTGAAGGCGAAGATTTGGAGGACTAGGCTGGGTCCAAGTCAAGTTTGCCTATGGATTATGGAGACGTCGCTATCGCTAGTTAATTCCGCTGTTTAGACTTTTTATTTGGTTGAGAGGTTCCTTCTACCTCTATAATAATTATACATTCATCACTTTATTCAATATAGATTTGTACTTTGTTATCAAATTTGTCATTGTGTACCTCGGTTGATTCCTGGACGAAGATTTTAATACACATGTAAGCGTTTGGAATTTTGGGTGGAAATTCTGGGCGTGACAAGTACCGTGCTCACTACCTGAGTGGTTGCCACCAAGAATAGCATTAGTGGTTCCTGGGGCATAGGTGACGCCAACACTGGTGGTGGTATGAGAAATTTTTTAAAGTCTTCAAAGGCTTGCTGGGCTTCGGGTGTCCATTGCAAATTGTCCGCTTTCTTCAGTAGTTTGAAGAAGGGCATACCCCGTTCACCAAGTCGGGAGATGAATTGGTTGAGTGCCGCCATGCACTCTGTTAGCTTTTGGACGTCCTTCTGGCTAGTTAAGGGTGCCATGTTCATGATAGCATCGATTTTCTCTAGATTGGCCTCGATGCCTTGATGTGATACGATGAAGCCGAGTAGCTTTCCAGATGGTACACCGAAAGTGCACTTGTCCGGATTCAACTTCATCTTGAATCTCCGAAGGCTTTGGAAAGTTTCTTCCAAGTCAGCGATGAGGTCTTCCCTGGATTTTGTCTTGATTACCATGTCATCGACATATGCCTCCACATTGCGCCTGAGTTGAGTGTGTAGACACCGCTGAATTGCTCGTTGATATGTTGCTCCAGTGTTTTTCAACCCGAACGGCATAGTGATATAGCAGTATGCTCCAAACGGCGTGATAAAAGAAGTCTTCAGGCAGTCCTCCTCCTTCAAGCTGATTTGGTGATATCCCGAGTAGCAATCAAGAAAACAGAGAAGTTCACACCCCGTAGTTCAATCCACCACCTGATCTATTCTGGGTAGACCAAATGGATCTTTGGGGCACGTCTTGTTTAAGTCGGCGTACTTGTTCGCCATATCAAAAAGAGCCTTGACGGAAGGAGGAGGTTTCCGAGTGAACTTGGCAATGAACGGGGCATCTTTGACTCCCTTGCGGAAGGCAGCGATGACGACCTCGTCCTTTATCATTGGGATCGAATTTTGCTTCTTGGAAAACCTCTTGATGTACTCGCGTAGAGACTCGTTCTTCCTTTGGTGCAACTAATAGAGATCGTGCTCAGAAGATGGCCTCTCGTAAGTCCCAAATTGGAGCATGTCCAGCAGAGTTGCAGCGGCCATGACGTTTTGCTAAGGCGTTACGAAGACGTTGTGGTCGCTGATTATTGTTTGGCAGATTTGTTGCTGAGCAGTCTGCCCAGCCCTACGTAGATCATCATTGTGGGCGTGCAGGCATCTTGCTTATTTCTCCTGTTGTTCTCACAGTCGGCGGGCCTCCTCCTCGTGCTGCTCGCATAGCCAGCGTGCCTCCTGAGTAGGAGTAGAGCCTTTGGATGCCATAAAGACTTCGCGTGGTGGAGAGAAGCTTGTCGAACTGTTGTCCGACTTAGAGTCGGAATCAGAATAGTTGAGGGGCTCCCTAGATCCAATCTCGAATGGCTCTGGGCCGTATTCGAGTTGAACCCCAGGGGATTGGGTCTGCCACGTCTGATACTAATTACCGTTATCCACGACATTGCCGAGTCCGAACGGGAGATTGACGATCTCCTCCTTTCTTAGCCCGATCTTGGTTGGCTCAAGGCTGAGTCCGAGTTGAACACCGAAAGAAAGAGTTGTCCCGAGACCCGAGCATGTTGTAGATTGCCACAGCAAGTCGACGAGGGTTGCCACAGCATTACATGGGCGGACCAGCGCAGAGATGGCTTGGTCCCTAGCCGATCAGATCAGGTCCGAGTTGGACAGGGTGAGGTTGCCAAATTTGTCGGCGATGAAGTCGAGACTCCTGAAGGTGATTGTTTCCCTGGGGGAGAAGTTGATGCCATCGACTCCGGTGCCTGGATCCATCAGGCTTGTTGAAGATGATCTCGCCGTTGCCCCTACCTGGCACGCTTGTGAGACCTAAACTTGATGGACTGCAAAGGAACAAGAAACAATTCATACTGGTTCAGGCCCTCGAGATGAGGTAATACCTTACGTCCAATTGTGGTGTATTGCCTTTGAGGTTTCTCGGGTGAGATTTGTGCTATGATTCTGATCTTGGTGATCTTGCCCTTAGGGGGCACCCTGCCTCCCCTTATATACTTGTGGACAGGTTTACAATGTAGGAATCCCAGTCGGACTCCGACCAAGGGATTTCCTTCTAGGAATACAACGTGCCCGACTAGGACTATATCCTTTCCTCATCGTACAAGGTTATGTATGCCGAGTTCTATTGTATCCCTAATTACAAGATTAGGCCCATCCTCTGTCTGAGTGGCCCAATAGTTTCTCATGAGGTACCTGGGGCCCATGGCCTCCACACACTCGGCTGCGACCCAAAGAGACATGCCCTTTCCACCCAAAGGGGAAACATGCGGCTAAGGATTGCCTCATGCTCAAGAAGTTTGCTTCCGAGTAGACTTCAACATCTGGCAACAACAAAGACAAAGACAAGCCAGACTCTGGCGCAGCCGGCAACTACCAAGATCCCTAGGCTGAGCTCAATCACATATTCAGAGGGCCATCTGCGTACGAGTCCAAGAGAAAACAGAGGCTAACAGCCCAAGAATTCAACTTGGTCTCAAAAGACGCCCCCCAATATCTGCGATGGTCAGAGACAGCAATCACATTTGACCACGGAGATCACCCCGATCGAGTCACACACCCAAGGTGTTATCCACTCGTCCTAGATCCGGTCATCAGAAGCATCAAGCTGAAGAAGGTTCTCATCGACAGAGGAAGCGCTCTCAACATATTGTTCACCAAGACGCTCGATGAGATGAAGATTCCTCGATCTGAGCTATGGCCGAGTGTAGCGCCTGTGGAGGCCATGGGCCCCGGGTACCTCATGAGAAGCATATGGGCCACTCAGACAGAGGATGGGCCTAACCTTGTAATTAGGGATACAATAGGAATCGCCATACATTACCTTGTACAACAAGGAAAGGATATAGTCCTAGTCCGGCACGTTGTATTCCTAGAAGGAAATCCCATGGTCGGAGTCCGATTGGGATTCCTATCCTATGACCCTATCCCTCGGTATATAAGGGGGGCAGGGCGCCCCCTGAGGGCAGAGAGAGAGAAGAGAAGAGATCAGAGCGCATACAATCTCACCAAAGAAACCTCAAAGGCAGTACACCACAACTGGACGTAGGGCCTGAACCAGTATAAATTGTTCCGTGTTCCTTTGCAGTCTATCAAGTTTAGGTCTCACGAGTAGCCCCATATTCTTATTGCTAACACAAAACATTGCCAGTTGGCTTGTCAGGTAGAGGCATCGGCGAGATCATCTTCGACAAGCCAGATGGATTCAACCACTAGAGTCAATGGCATCAACTTCTTCCCCGGGCAAACAATCATCTTCGGGAGCCTTGACTTCGTCACCGACAAGTTCGGCAACCTCACCCTGTTCGACTCGGATTTGATCTGATCAGCCAGGAACCAAGCCGACTACGCGCTGGTCAGCCTACGTGATGCTGCAGCGATCCTCATCGACATGCTGTGGCAATCTTCAACATGTCTGGGTCTCGGTGTTCAACTCGGCTCGGACTCAGCCTCGAGCCAGCCGAGATCGAGCTAAGAGAGGAGGAGATCGTCAATCTCCCATTCGGACTCGGCAATGCCATGGATAACTTCAATCAACATCCGATGCGGCAAACCTGATCCCCTGGAGCTTGACTCGGATATGGCCCAGAGCTGCTCGAGATCAGATCTAGGGAGGTTGGAGTTGTTATTACCCCCCTCAACAACTCTGACTCCGTGTGGAGGCCATGGGCCCCGGGTACCTCATGAGAAGCATTTGGACCACTCGGACAGAGGATGGGCCTAACCTTGTAATTAGGGATACAATAGGACTCAGCATACATTACCTTGTACAACAAGGAAAGGATATAGTCCTAGTCGGGCACGTTGTATTCCTAGAAGGAAATCCCTTGGTCGGAGTTTGACTGGGATTCCTATTCTGTTACCCTGTCCCCCGGTATATAAGGGGAGGTAGGGCACCTCGAAGGGCACAATCAAAAGAAGTACAATCTCACCAGAAAAACCTCAAAGGCAATACACAACAACTAGACGTAGGGTATTACCTCATCTCGAGGGCCTGAACCAGTATAAATTGTTCCGTGTTCCTTTGCAATCCATCAAGTTTAGGTCTCACGAGTAGCCCCATATAATTATTACCGATACAAAACATCGACAGTTGGCGCGCCAGGTAGGGGCATCAGTGAAATCATCTTCGACAAGCCTGATGGATTCGACCACCGGATTCGACGACATCAACTTCTTCCCCAAGGAAACAATCTGTGGAGGCCATGGGCCCCGGGCACCTCATCACAAGCATATGGGCCACTCGGATAGAGGATGGGCCTAGCCTTGTAATTAGAGATATGATAGAACCCGGCAGACTTTGCCTTGTACGATAAGGAATTTACAGTACTAGTCGGGTAGGTTATATCTCTAAGAAGAGATCCCTTGGCCGTAATCCGGCTAAGACTCCTACGTTGTACCCCTGTCCCCCAGTATATAAGGGGAGGCAGGGCGCCCCTTGAGGGCATAAGCTCATAGAAGAACACACATCCTCAAAGGAATACACCACAACTAGACGTAGGGTATTACCTCACATCGAGGGGCTAAACCAGTATAAACCTTCCCGTGTTCCTTTGCAATCCACCGAGTTTCGATCCGACGAGTAGCCCTATATTCATATTGCCGGTGTAAAACATCGGCAGTTGGCGCGCCAGGTAGGGGCTTCGTCGAGATCTATATCTACAAGCTCGATGGATCCAGCAATCGGAATCGACAGTGGCAAATTCTCCCCCGGAGATACAATCTCATTCGGAAGCCTCGACTTCGTCACCGACATGTTCGGCAATCTCACCTTGGCTGACGTAGACTTGATCCAACCGGCCGAGGAACCGGCCAACTCCGCGCTAGTCGGCCCACAGGACGCTGCAGCCACCTTCATCAATCTGCTGCGGCGATCAACCACATGTCCAGGTCTCGGGACAACTCTCTCCTTCAGCGTCCGACTTGCGCTTGGCCTCGAGCTGGCCCTGGTTGGGCTCGGAAGGGGAGAGATCGTCAATCTCCCTTGCAGACTCGGCAATGCCGTGGATCTACATCCCACGCGACAGACCCGATCCCCTATGCTTCAGTTTGGACATGGCCCAGAGCCGTTCCAGATTGCATCTAGGGAGGTCGGAGTCATCGTTACTCCAATCAACTATTCGGATTCCGACTCCAAGTCGGACAACGGTTCGAACACCAATCTATCGAGTTTCCTTCTGCCCCGAGAAATCTTCATGGCTTCAACCCCTCCACCGAAGGTGCACTGACTACAAGAGGAGCAACAAGAGGAGGCACGCCGACTACGGCAACAGGAGGAGGCCGAGCACGAGGCTCGCAACGATGAGCTACGTAGGGCTGGGCGAACCGCTCAGCAACAAATCCTCCAAACTAGAGTCGGCGACCACGACGTCTTCGTCACGCCTCAGCAGAAAGTTGTGGCCGCTGCAACCCTGCTGGACACACTCCAGCTCGGGCCTGACCATCAGGCCACCCCGACAATAGCCAGATCAAGGCGATGATTACAGCTGCTGTCTATCAGTAGCACCAGCAGTCGGGCGACACACTTGTACCGACCAACCGATTGAGCTCTCCGGCAGCAGGTTCGTCTACATCAGCACGACGCCGGGCGGCCGCCTCAAGTCAGCTGCACGCGGAGTCACAGCAAACATCTCTCGGCCATCCTAACAACAACAACCAGCGGCGTCCCTAGTATGATTGCCACGACAATCAAGATCTCCGAGGACATCTACAACATGACCTTCGCCACAACATCAATGCTCGGCACCGCGAATGCGAAGAGGACGAGCGCCACCGACTGGAAGACGAGCACGAGCATTTCAGTTTCCACCAGAGCGGTTTAACCATTGTGGTAGGAGCCGGAGCCCTCACGAAGATGAAGGTGTACCTGCTTTCACCCAGGAACTACATGACGTCGACTGGCTGTCGGGCTCCAAGCCTACGGGAATCGAGAAATACGACGGCAAAATTAACCCCGAGTCCTGGCTCACCGCATATACCCTGGCGATCCGAGCTACCGAAGGTGACCACAAAGCCATGGCTAACTACCTCCCGGTCGCCCTGGCCGACTCAGCGAGGACATGGCTAACAGGGCTCCTGAGGCGATCAATTGGCTCCTAGGGGGAACTCCGGGAATGCTTCATAGCCAACTTTCAAGGGACTTACAAGAGACCATCTTCTGAGCATGATCTCTACCAGCTGCACCAGAGGAAGAACGAGTCCCTCCGTGAGTTCATCACGAGGTTCTCCGAGAAGCACAATTCCATTCCTATGATCAAGGACGAGGTCGTCATCGCCGCCTTCCGCAAGGGAGTCATGGATGCCCCGTTCATCGTGAAGTTTACTCAGAAGCCACCAGCCTCTGTCCGGGCTGTGGAGGCCATGGGCCCCAGGCATCTCATCACAAGCATATGGGCCACTCAGATAGAGGGTGGGCCAAGTCTTGTAATTAGAGATATAGTAGCACCCGGTAGATTTTGCCTTGTACAAAAAGGAATGTACAATCTTAGCCGGGTAAGATGTATCTCTAAGAAGGAAATCCCTTGGCCGTATCTGGCTGGGATTCCTACCTTGTACCCCTGTCCCCCAGTATATAAGGGGAGGCAGGGCACCCCCTGAGGGCGGGAGATCACAGATCATCAAGAGTTCATCAGAACCACCACCATAATCCTCAAAGGAATACATCCCAACTGGACGTAGGGTATTACCTCATATCGAGGGCCTGAACCAGTATAAAATCTCTCCATGTTCCTTTGCAATCCACTGAGTTTCCCCTTGCCGAGTAGCCCTATAATCATATTGCCGGTGTAAAACATCGACAGTTGGCGCGCCAGGTAGGGGCTTCGGCGAGATCTACACCAACAATCTCGATGGATCCTACATCAAGAGTCGACGGTGACAAGTTCTCCCTAGGAGACACAATAACCTTCGGAAGCCTTGACTTCATCGCCAACCAAATCGGCAATCTCACCTTGGCGGATGTAGATCCAATCCAACCGGCCGAGGAACCAGCCGACTCCGCGCCAGTCGGCTCACAAGACGCTACGCCATCTATCATCAATCCAATGCAGCAACCTTCAAGTTCACCGAGCTTTGGGACAACTCTCTCCTTCAGCATCCGACTCACGCTAGGCCTTGAGCCAGCTCGGGTTGGGCTAGGAAGGGGAGAGATCATCAATCTCCCACGCAGATTCAGCGATGTCACAGATCTACATCTTACGCGGCAGACCCGATCTCCTGCGATTCAGTTTGGACACGGCCAAGCAGCGTTTTAGATTGGATCTAGGGAGGTCGGAGTCGTTCTAACTCCGATAAATTACTCGGATTTTGACTCCAAGTCGGACAATGGTTCGAACACTAGTTCGGACTCTAGTCTGGCGAGTTTTCTCCTACCCCGCGAGATCTTCATGGCATCAACACCACCACCGAAAGTGCGCTGACTACAAGAGGAGCAGCAGGAGGAGGCGCGCTGACTACGACAGCAGGAGGAAGCTGACCGCGAGGCTCGTAACAATGGGCTACGCAAGGCTGGGCGAGCCGCCCAGCAACAAATTCTCTAGACAAAAGTCAACGACCACGACGTCTTCGTCACGCCACAACAGAACGTCGTGGCCGCTGCAACCCTGCTGGACATGCTCCAGCTCGAGCCTAATCACCAGGCCACCCCGACTATCGCCAAGATAAAGGCGATGATTACAGCTACCGCTTGTCAGCAGCAACAGCAGTCGGGCGACACACTTGTGCCGACCAACCGGTCGGGTTCTCCGGCGGCAGGATCATCTATGTCAACACGACGCCGGGCGGCTGGCTCTAGTCGGCCACATGAGGAATCATGGTAAACATCACTCGGCGACACTAACAATAACAACCGGCGGTGTCACCAGTACGATCGCCAGCCCAACCAAGACCTCCGAGTTCGTCTACAACGCGACCTCTGACACGACATTAACGCCCAGCGCCGCCAACGTGGAGAAGAAGAGCGCCGCCGACCGGAGGACGAGAACGAGCGTTTTGGTCTTCACCACGAGTGGTCTAACCGCCATGATCAGAGCCGGAGCCCTCACGAAGACGAAGGCGTTCTAGCTTTCACCGACGAGCTCCAGGACGTCGACTAGCCATCGGGCTTCAAGCCTACGGGAATCGAGAAATATGACGGCAAAACCAACCCCGAGTCCTGGCTCACCATATACACCCTGGCAATTCGAGCTGCCGGTGGTGACCATAAAGCCATGGCTAACTACCTCCCAGTCGCACTAGCCGACTCGGCGAGGACATGGCTAACAGGGCTCCCGAGGCGGTCGATCAGTTCCTAGGGAGAACTCAGGGGGTGGTTCATCGCTAACTTTCAAGGGACCTACGAGAGGCCGTCTTCCGAGCACGATCTATATCAACTGCACTAGAAGAAGAACGAGTCTCTACGCGACTTTATCAAGAGGTTCTCTGAGAAGCGCAACAAAATCCCAATGATCAAGGACGAGGCCATCATCACCGCCTTCCACAAGGGAGTAAAGGACACCCCGTTCATCGCGAAGTTCACTCGGAAGCCACCATCCTCTGTCCGGGCTCTCTTTGACATGGCGAACAAATACGCCGACTCGGCTAAAGCGGTCGCTGAGGCCCTCAACGAGAAGAAGGAGTCCTGACAGAAGGACCAGAAAGCGAAAGCCGACAATGAGCCATCACAAAACAAGTCCGGCAACCACAAGCGGAAGTCGGACAACGAGGTGGCCAACATGGAGCGAACTCGGTCGCGGCCCCAATGGAACAACGACTACTAGAAGGTCATGAACAGGCCATGCTAGATCACGTGGCCAAAGACTGCTTCATGCTCAAGACATTTGCTTTCGAGCAGGCTTCATCATCTGGCACCGACAAGGACAAAGACAAGCCAGATCAAGGCCCGGTTGACGATTTTCAAGATCCCCAGGCCGAGCTCAACCACATCTTGGGAGGGCCGTCAGCGTATGAGTCTAAGCGTAAGCAGAAGCTAACAACACGCGATGTCAACACAATCTCTACAGGAGACGCCCCCCAATATTTGCGCTGGTCAGAGACGTCCATCACGTTCACTCGTGCTGATCATCCTGATCGGGTTTCGCGCCCGGGACGCTATCCACTCATCCTGGACCTGGTCGTCAAGAACATCAAGTTGAAGAAGGTTCTCATAGACGGAGGTAGTGCGCTCAACATCCTATTCTCCAAGACTCTGGATGAGATGACAATCCCTCGTTCAGATCTACGGCCGAGTATGGCGCCCTTCCACGGGATAATTCTCGGCTTGTCTTCAACACCACTCGGGCAGATTACCTTGCCAGTCACCTTCGGCACGCGGGATAACTTCCGCACGGAAAACATCTGCTTCGAGGTCGCCAACTTCGAGACTGCGTACCACACGATACTCAGACGACCGGCGCTCGCCAAGCTCATGGCGATACCGCACTATACATACATGGTGCTCAAGATGCCAGGGCCAGTAGGAGTCGTCTCCCTCCGCAGCGATGTCAAGCAAGCCTTCACCTGCGACAAGGAGAGTTGCGAATTGGCTCAATCACAGGAGGCGGCAGTCGGGCGCAACAACATTCGGCAAGCCGTCACAACCGAAGTCAAGGAAGACCCAGTTCCGGCCAAAAAAGCAGCAAGGTCAGGAATTTTAGACACGAAGAAGATCCCCCTGGACCCTTCCGACCCCTCTAAGACTGCTCAAGTTGGGACTAGACTCGACCCTAAATAGGAAGACGCGCTCGTCACCTTCCTCCAAGCCACCAAGGATATCTTCACGTGGAAACCGTCCGACATGCTGGGCATACCAAGGGAGGTGATCGAGCACGCCCTCAACGTGAAGACAGACGCCAAGCCAGTCAAGCAATGGCTACGGCGCTTCGCTCAAGACCGCAAAGATGCTATTCGGGAGGAGATAACCAAGCTTCTCGCAGCCGGGTTCATCAAAGAGGTCTATCACCCGGATTGGCTGGCAAACCCAGTTCTGGTCCGGAAGAAAAACGGTAAATGGCGCATGTGCGTCGACTACACCGATCTCAAATGGCGTGCCCTAAGGACCCATTTGGTTTACTGAGAATAGACCAGTGGTAGATTCAACTGCAGGGTGCGACCTTCTTAGTTTTCTCAACTGCTACTCGGGATACCACTAAATCAGCCTGAAGGAGGAGGACTACCTAAAGACGTCTTTTATCACGCCATTTGGAGCGTATTGCTACATCATTATGCCATTCGGTTTGAAAAACGCTGGAGCAATGTATCAACGGGCAATTCAGCGGTGTCTACACACTCTGATCGGGTGCAACGTGGAGGCCTATGTCGATGACATGGTGATCAAGACAAAGTCCAAAGAAGACCTCATCGCTGACCTGGAAGAAACCTTCCAAAATCTTCGAAGATTCAAGATGAAGGTGAACCCAGAAAAGTGCGCCTTCAGTGTGCCATCCAGCAAGTTACTCGGCTTCATCGTTTCGCATCGCGGCATCGAGGCCAACCCAAAGAATGTCAACGCAATTATGAACATGGCTCCCCCGACTAACCAGAAGGACGTCCAGAAGCTGACAGGCTGCATGGCGGCACTCAGCCGGTTTATTTCCCGACTGGGCGAACGAGGCATGCCCTTTTTCAAGGTATTGAAGAAAGCGGACAATTTCTAGTGGACTCCCGAAGCCCAGCAAGCCTCGAAGACTTCAAGAAATTCCTCACATCACCCCCCGTGTTGGCGTCACCCATGCACCAAGAACCACTGATGCTATATCTGGCGGCAACCACTCAGGTAGTCAACACGGTGTTGGTGGTCAAGCGATCCGAACCGGATCACATACAGAAGATTCAACGGCCAGTCTACTTTGTCAGCGAGGTCCTTGCCGACTCCAAGATGAGATATCCGCAGATCCAGAAGCTGCTCTATGGCCTACTTATTACTGTCCAAAAGCTGGTGCACTACTTCCAAGCGCATCAAGTCACGGTGGTCATATCATTTCCACTCGGGGACGTCCTACATAACCACGAGGCCACCGGCCAAATCGCTAAATGGGCGCTCGAGTTAATGGCGTTCGACATCACCTTTCAGCCACAGACAGCAATCAAATCACAAGCTCTAGCCGACTTCATGGCTGAGTGGACAGAAGTTCAAATGCCTACATCAACAGCGAAGCTAGAGTACTGGACAATGTACTTCGACGGTTCCCTAAGGATCGGCGGTGCCAGGGCCGGCGTCATACTGACGTCTCCCACCGGCGAAAAACTCATGTACATTCTCCAGATCCACTTCCCGGCTTCCCACAACGTCGCCGAGTACGAGGCACTCATCCACGGGCTCTGCATCGCTATATCACTCAGCATCCGTTGACTAGTTGTGCGTGGAGATTCACAACTTGTGGTCAACCAAGTCCTGAAAGACTGGACATGTCTCGACTACACCATGGCGACATACTGTCAGGAGGTCAGAAAGCTAGAAAACAAGTTTGACGGGCTGGAGATAACACATGTCCTACGACAATACAACGATGCTGTAGACAAACTGGCTAACATGGGATCCAAGCGAGAAGTGGTCTTGACTAGGATTTTTGTCGAGCAACTCATGGAGCCATCAGTCAAGAAGAAACCGGCGCCGGAGCAGTCGGGAGGCGAACCTACCCCGGCGACAGACGAAGTACTGAACATATGTCAAGATTGGCGAACTCCTGTTCTCAAATTCCTCCTAGACGATGAACTCCCAGAAGATCGCAGTGAAGCTGAACGAATCAAACGTCGAAGCAAGAGTTTCTTAGTCCTCGGAAAAGACCTGTACCAAAGAAGTGTATCTAGGGTCCTCATATGCTGCGTCACCCCCGAAGAGGGCAAGCAGATCTTGCACTCGATCCACTCAGGCATATGTGGCAACCATGCCACATCCAGGACGTTAGTCGGAAAGACTTACCGGCAGGGATTTTTCTGGCCAACAGCAGTAACAGACACCAAAGACATCGTTCGCACATGCGAGGGTTGCTAGTTCTACACAAGACAAACCAATCTCCTGGCCCAAGAACTCCAAACAATCCCAATCTCTTGGCCCTTTGCAGTATGGGGGCTTGACATGGTCGGGCCTTTCAAGAAAGCACCAGGAGGGTTCACACACTTGTTCGTCGTAGTGGATAAATTCACCAACTGGATTGAGGCTAAACGCGTTGCAACTATAACAGCGGCACGAGCAAAGGACTTCATCATGAGTGTATTATACCGATTCGGGGTCCCTAACCGTATCATCACCGACAACGGCACTCAGTTCACGGGCGGCATGTTTCAAGATTTCTATGACGACTTCGGCATCAAGATCTACTATGCGTCTGTGGCACACCCGCGGAGCAACGGGCAGGTTGAACGTGCCAACGGCATGGTCTTACAAGACATCAAGACAAGGATATTTGACCGACAACAACCATATGCGGGCCGGTGGGTACAAGAGCTCCCATCTGTTCTTTCTGTGTTACCAACCAAGTTAGAATTCGGCTCTCCACGAGTTCAGGCTTACTCAGAAGACACATCCGACAATATCCGATTGGTTGAGCTAGACCAGTTGGAAGAAGAGAGGGACATCGCCACAATCTAGTCGGCAAGGAATCTTCAAGGCTTGCGTCGTTACCACAATCGTAATGTCCGTGGCCGCGCCTTTTTGGTCAGAGATCTCGTCTTGAGAAAAATACAAACCACCAAAGACACGCATAAACTATCCCCAGTACGGGAAGGGCCATTCATTATTGTAGAGGTCACACGGCCAGGCGCCTACCGACTGAAGACCAAAGACAGTGCCCTCGACAGCAACTCATGGAATATAGAACAGCTACGTCCTTTCTATACCTGAGTTTTACATCTTCCCATGTGTACAGTTTTTCTCTGACTCACTACGCCGCTTGTTTCAACCGAGTAGTGAGTTGGGGGCTGCATGCATTATATCTGCCTTGTCAATAATATACGAGCCTATTTTGCTTAAGTTATGAAGTTTTGCAACGACTTTGTTATGTTTGCCCGAGGACACTTTCTGCGGTGAACGATTTTATTAAGTTCCTATAGACTAATTCAATGTAGACTATATAGTCGGGTAAAGCTGATGATAACTAAGTCAGAACTTAGAGCTTGGCGGCATTGCACATATATTTACGCATATCCTTACAAAAAGTTTATATACACCGACTGCATGACGGACTGTTCTTACATACCTAGGTCTCGGGTGATCACCTCTGCAGTCGGCCTTGCCTGGGCTATCAACTCCGGTGCCTCCTTAGGTGTCATCTCCTCGGTGAATCCCTCTCCGATGGCTTCAATATCTGTCCTAGGGTAGATTGACTTGGTCATCGCTAGGGTTTGGGCCATGCCGACAACAACATGCTCGTTTGAGTACCTCTTCAGGATACTCAGAGCTTCGTTAAGGCGCGCCTGCACTTGAGAGACCGTGTTAGAGCTGGTTCCCACATAGTGAGGATCCATGATGTCAAGGAGCCCTTTCACGGACTCGGCAAGGATCTCCCGTGACTCCTTGACAACCTTCATCTCCTTTGCAAAAGCCTGAAACTGGATTTGGGCATTGGCTCTAGCAGCTACCCGGGTTCATCGACAAGTAAACTTGTTAGGCAAAATTGCAGACAGAGTACTTAATGGATTGGTCAAGATCATTGTCGGAGCAGAGACTTACTTTCATAGTCGGCCTCCCATTTGGCTTTGGCCTTCTCCAGTTCAGCCTTCTCTTTCTCGAGCTTGGTGTTGGCCTTCTCCAAGTCGGCCTTGTCTTTCTCGAGCTCAACTTTGGCCATCTCGGCCTCCTTTAGCTAGTTTTCCCCCTCTGTTCAGGTCTTCACCTCAGCTTCGAGGGCTGCACGTCAGAATGGTCAAGAACCCGAGATTGCAGTTAGGACACAACTGGGTAGTCGGAAACAACCGAGTTGAAGAAATATGCATGGGATTTAGTCGGGAAGACAAATACGGGAGACTTACTTCTGATCTTCTTGGCTAGAGCCCAGTTCCCATCCTTGAGCTGGTTAACGACTCCCCTCAGCCAAGTCTCCCTCACCCAGCTCGACCGCTCTAACTTGGCCTTCAAGGTCTGGAGCTGGCCTAATTGTTGGAGTTAGGAGGCAAGTTGGGTCAGGACTTCGTTCATCCTCTCCGAGCGGTCAACAATTTTCTGCTCAGGGAGAAATAGAGCAAAGTAGAGTCAAGCGTCAGAACACTCAAGCAAGGAAGACTACCAAGACTCCAACACAGCGAAAATCATACCTGAACCCCCCGGGACACGGCGTTTGCGGCGCGAAGCAAGTCTTCACGTTCCTTCTCCGCTACAACCTCATCATGCTTGTAACTCTTCACCGTTCCACCAGGGGCTACCTAGCGGAATGTCCTCGGGAATTTGTGGGGAGGAGCCTCAAGCCTGGGGAGGTCCAGTCTCTCTGAAGACAACGACGATGACAAGGACGACGATGGGGTCCTGGCCCCCAACTCGGCAGATGCTAGGGCTTCAGAGACATGCTTAGGGGCTAGAGCAATAGCTTTGACATTAGCCCCTTGGTCAGCCAGCGTCAGCAGCTTTGCAGTCAGGATGACATCGGTTTCCACAACAAAGATGGTCACCGGCTCAGCGGAAACGCTCACAGGTGCCGGTCCGGCTAGGGATGGCTCTACAACAGGAGTAGCCAGCGTGGTATCCTTGTGATCGATGTTGGCGCGCTTCCTGCATGATGAGTCAGATATCAACACACCACAATGCTGAACAGGACTTCCGGAAGACTTAAAGTCGCATACCTCTTGGAGAATTTGAGCCTGCCCCCGGGGGCTCCTGATGTCGGTGGTGGACTGCTGTTGGCTGTCGGGCTGGACGGCGTGGAAGCCAGCGGTGGCGTTTTTGTCTTGGTTGGCCCCGCTCCTGGTGTGGCCAGCTGGGGTGCTCAGGTACTCGGCGGTGCCATTCATGGGCTTGATGTTGCTGAGCCCGGAGGCTCTTGACCCAACCTTGTACTCGGCAGTGCTCTTCTTGGGCTCGATGATGCTGAGCCCGACAACGCTGGTCCCGGTCTGGGACTTGGCGGCCTGGGAGCTATGCTGGTGGTGTCTTTTATCTTCAGACTCCCAGCTATGGCACTCGACCTGATAATCTTTTTCTTGCCCTGATCTTCAACCGGTCTCTTTCTCGCTCTCTTGGAGTCAGGTTGGGTAGCAGAAGGACTTAACAGCCTCTTCTTCGTTGACTTCATAGCTGATAAAGTTCAGGAGTCATCATCGAACTCCTCACATGACTGCAAGCAGTTTAACAATACATGTAACACACTCTGGAGCCAACCTAGGCATATATTTACAAGCACTCATCATAGATGAATTACAAGACAACATCAGCAGGAGTTACCTTTGGGTGCGGCCTCTTCAGGCTATAAGCCGCCACAGACCGATCTGTGTCTTCAGTTTCAACCACCCCGCTGACAAAGAAATCTAGCAAGATGTTGGTCACCTTGTGCTTGTCCATTAGGTCGGGGTATTCCCGGCTGGGATCTCCTCTGTCCTTGTAGTCCCAGCCGAAGTGGCACCTCAACTTCAGCGGCCTGATGCATCGAGTCAGGAATCGTCTGGCCATCCATGGACCAGTCAGCCCAGCGCTCTTCAGCTTGTCGATCTTTTCAATTAGAATGTGAACTTGGCCCATTTCTTCAAAGGTGGGCATAGACAACCACTTGGCTACAACCACCGGGGGAAAACCCATAAAAGGGGGAAGGCTTGGTTCAAGATCGGAACAGTAAAACCATTCCTTATGCTAGCCTTTGAGAGAAGATTTCAGGGGAATATTGAAATAAACCCTCTTCGTCTCACTCTTGAGTTGGATACCAGCCCCCCAATCACTTGGACCCTGCTCTCGGAGGGCTGGGGTTTGATGTGGAATAAATGTCTGAATAGATTCAAATGGGGTTCCACACCTAGGAAGCACTCACAAAGAGTCACAAATATAGAAATTTGCAAGATCGAGTTGGGATTCAGATTCACCAACTCGAGTTCATAGAAGGCAAGAAGCTGACGGAGGAACTCGGAAGATGGAAGAGTGAGACCCCGGTTGAAAAAAGAGGCGAAAACAACGGTCTCACCAGCCTGGGGCTCCGCAACTGATTCACCTTTAGCCAGACGCTAGTTGATGACATCGTGGCTTTGCAATCTCAGCTGCTTCTCAAGAAGCTTCAGCTTAGCTTACCCGCAATCCGAAGTCGGCTAGACCTCGCCCGATGCATCTAGAAAATCTGAGGCCCTCGGCATGGTTAAGGACGAAAAGAATTGGGGGAAATGTGGCTGGAGGTTTGGAATGGACACAAGGAAGCGAGATCACCCGAGTTTCAATGGGGAAGAGTGAGCAATGGCGAACCCTAGCGAGGAGGGAGGCGAAATTTCGGCGTGGAGGCTGGAAGATGAAACGATTGGTGGATTGGAGAAGATGAAGGAATCTTCTCTCTCTCTCTCCCTACCTTTTATAGAACCGTTTCCGATCCGTGGGCTTGGGCTTACAAAATCGGTACTGGGCCACCAAGATATGAGTTTCTACAATAGCACGCTCAATGTGGGCCGCTCGCTGGCTGTGTTAAAATCACAGTGCTGGTGCTACTAATAGGAACTAATGAGATAATCAGATATGCTTCATGAAAGCCTAATTGCTGAACACATATGTTCGAGTATCTGTATTACCCACTAGGTATTGAGGATATATCCTTATAAGGACCACAAGTTGGTTTCCATTAAAATTGGAGGCATAGGTATCTCTCAAGAATACTTCACCACATAATGGATTAAATTTCATAAAGTGGTACTTGGCCTACATGCTTGGCCAACATTTGCCATGAGCAAATATTTTTCCAACTGACATGACGCTGAAGGGTCTAACTTCCGAGCGGGACGCCACTCGGGAAAGACTATAAACTTATTTTTCTAGCTGACATGAAGCTGAAGAGTCTCATATACGAGTACCATGCTACTCGGCAAAGACTATAAATTATTTCCAGTTGACATGATACCGAAGAGTCTCATATACCAGTAGTATACTACTCGGGAAAGACTACAAGGTTAAAGATCTTTGACTTTATGTTTAATTGTTTTCACAATTAAGCACAAAGTCGGGGGCTACACCTAATAGGTGCGCCTATTCGGTGCACACTATTCATACTTCTACATGGAGCCCTTCATAGCCTCGCTGCCAACTGACATGAAGCAGGACTCAGGAAGAAGAAGCACTCGGATAAAGAGTACTCGGGAGCAACGCACTCGGGCAATCTTCACCGTGGAGGACGAGCACTCGGCATCAGCTGTGACTCAACTATGAAGGTCTCAGGGGCTATTGTGGAGGCCATGGGCCCTGGGTACCTCATGACAAGCATATGGGCCACTTGGATAGAGGATGGGCCTAGCCTTGTAATTAGAGATATGATAGAACCCGGTAGACTTTGCCTTGTACGATAAGGAATATACAGTCCTAGTCGGGTAGGTTATATCTCTAAGCGGAGATCCCTTGGCCATAATCCGGCTAGGACTCCTACCTTGTACCCCTGTCCCCCAGTATATAAGGAGAGGCAGGGCGCCCCTTGAGGGCATAAGCTCATAGAAGAACACACATCCTCAAAGGAATACACCACAACTGGACGTAGGGTATTACCTCACATCGAGGGCCTAAACGAGTATAAAGCTTCCCGTGTTCCTTTGCAATCCACCGAGTTTTGATCCAACGAGTAGCCCTATATTCATATTGCCGGTGTAAAACATTGACACAATCACCTTCGGGAGCCTCGACTTTGTCGCCGACAAATTCGGCAACCTCACCTTGTCCGACTCAAATCCAATTCGGCCGGCCAGGGACCAAGCCGACTCCACGCTGGTTGGCCCATGTAATGCTGCAACAATCCTCGTCGACATACGGCGGCAATCTTCAACATGCCTTGGGACAACTCTTCCTTTCGATGTTCGACTGGGACTTGGCCTTTAGCCAGCCAAGATTAGGCTAAGAAAGGAGGAGATCGTCAATCTTCCGTTCGGACTCGGCAACGCCGTGGATATCTTCAATCAACATCCGATGTGACAAACCCGATCCCTTGGTGTTCGACTCGGATACGGCCCAGAGCCGCTCGAGATTGGACTAGGGAGGTCGGAGTTGTGATTACCCCCCTCAACTACTTTGATTCCGACTCCAAGTCGGACAACAGTTTGGCAAGCTTCTCCCCACCACGCGACATCTTCATGGCGTCCAAGGGCTCAACTCCTACTCGGGAGGCTCGCCGACTATGCGACCAACAAGAGGAGGAGGCCCACCGACTGCGAGAACAACAAGAGGAAGACGCAAGACACCTACACACCGAGCACGATGCTCGCAACAATGATCTGCACAGAGCTGGGCAGACTGTTTAGTAGCAAATCCTCCAAACCCGAGTCAGCGACTACGACGTTTTCATAATGCCTCAACAGAATGTTGTGGCCGTTGCAACTCTACTGGATACACACCAGTTTGGGCTTGATGACCAGGCTACCTCGACGATAGCAAGGATAAAAGCCATGAACATCGCTACTGCATGTCACCAGCATCAACAGTCGGGTGATACTCTTATACCGACCAATCGATCGGCTTCTCCAACGGCGGTATCGTCTGCCTCGACATGATGCCAAGCGGCCAGCTCCAGTCAGCCGCACACAGAGTCAAGCCAGACATCACTCGGCAACCCCGACAACGACCGGCAACGTCGACATCAAATCGACCATCGGGACAACCAGGACCTCTGAGGCCGACTACGACGTGATCTTCGGCAAGACATCAACGCACGGCGCCTTGAACAGGAGGACAACAAGCATCACCGACTGGAAGACGAGAACAAGTGCTTCGGCCTCCACCACGAGCAGTTTCACCACCGTAGTCGAAGCCGGAGTCCTCATGCAGATGAATGAGTACCGGCCTTCACCCAGGAGCTGCAACAAGTCGACTGGCCATCAGGTTTCAAGCCGACTGGAATCGAAAAGTATGACGGGAAGACCAACCTCGAGTCCTAGCTCACAGTCTACACTCTAGCGATCCGTGCAGCTGGAGGAGATCACAAAGCCATGGCTAACTACCTCCTAGTCGCTCTAGCCGACTCGGTGTGAATATGGCTAACGGGACTCCCGAAGCAATCAATCGGCTCCTGGGGAGAACTCCGGGAACGTTTGATCACCAACTTCCAGGGAACTTACAAGAGGCCATCTTCTAAGCACGATCTCTATCAGTTGCACCAAAGGAAGAACGAGTCTCTTCGTGAGTTCATCAAGAGGTTTTCTAAGAAGCGGAAGTCTATCCCAATGATCAAGGATGTGGTTGTCATCGCCGCCTTCCATAAGAGAGTCAAAGATGCCCCGTTCATTGCCAAGTTTACTCGAAAACCTCCCACTTCTGTCAAGGCTCTTTTTGACATAGCAAACAAATACACCGACTCAGCCGACGTAGTTGCAGAGGCCCTAGAAGACAAGGAGCCCTGATAAAAGGACAAGAAAGACAACGACGAGCCTACGCAGAACAAGTTCGGCAACCGCAAGCGGAAGTCGGATAACGTGGTGGCTACCATGGAGCGTACTCGGTCACGATCCCTAAGGACAGACGAGTATCAAAAAGTGATGAACAGGCCATGCCCCTTTCATCCAAAGAGGAAGCATGCGGCTAAGGACAATTGCATGCTCAAAAAGTTTGCTTCCGAGTAGGCTTCAACATCTGGCACCAATAAGGACAAGGACAAGCCAGATTCGGGTGCAGCCGGTGATTACCAAGATCCCTAGGCTGAGCTCAACCACATCTTTGGAGGGCCGTCTGCGTACGAGTCCAAGAGGAAGCAAAAGCTGATAGCACACGAGGCCAACTCCGTCTCTGCAGCAGACACCCCCCTAGTACTTGCGCTGGTCAGAGACGCCAATCACATTTGACCGCGCAAATCACCCCGATCGGGTTACCCACCCAGGACGCTATCCACTTGTCCTGGACCCAGTCATCAGGAGCATCAAACTGAAGAAGGTTCTCATCGATGGAGGAAGCGCTCTCAATATTCTGTTCACCAAAACGGTCGACAAGATGAAGATTCCTCGTTCCGAGCTGCGGCAGAGTACAGTGCTCTTCCACGGGGTAATCCCCAGCCTATCTTCTACCCCACTTGGACAGTGTCAATGTTTTACACCAGCAATAAATAGATAGGGCTACACGTCGGACCGAAACTCGATGGATTGCAAAGAAACACAAAAAGTTTATACTGGTTCAGGCCCTCGAGATGAGGTAATGTCACGCCCAAAAATTCACCAGAATTTCCACAACTAATTTGTGCAATAAATCCTCGTCCAGGAATCAGCCGAGGTACACAAATCAACAATTTGATAAACATAACCAAAACGAAAAGCGATAAATACTTACAACAGAGGCACTTAGTCCTCACACAGAAGAAAACAGCAGTGGAACGGCAACTAGCGTAGCTTCAGCACCAAGCCACAGGTAGCTCAACTGGGGTATAAGCCAAACACCATCTTCTCCTCCATGCAAAGCTTTACTCTAAAGATTGCAATAATGCAAGACTGAGTACCACCCACCGTACTCAACAAGCCACACTAGGAAATGCAATATAATGCAACAGGATACCAAAGGAATGGCATAGTATGGTTCATTCGCATAAAACAGCATTTAAAACATTTACTCTTAAAATCATTGAAAACCGTATAGTTTAATTAATATCAACATTAAATCCATCTCTGAACAACGCTCCAGCGCAGTTCAGGCCCAAACCATAACTTCTCCAAACAGGAGCTATTAATATTCCATCATTTATTTCCATTAATGAGTAGTGTGGGACTAATCACAGAAAACATTGCTAGGCCGCTCATTAACCGCGAGCACGACTATTCGAATAGTTTTACTATGGCCAGAGATGTACCAATTTACCCACAAGACACAATCTCAACAGCATGTCAGCCATGTGTCGCGATACTCGAAAGTACTCCAATAGAGATTGTGATAGGACCCTCCATGTAACCCGCACAACAAGGGAGCCACCCACTGGACCACCAGTCTCCCGTAGGATTGATCAGATACCTAGTCTAGGAGACGGCCCAACGCCCAAGACATGGACTTATTGACGCAGCCATGGTGGTCTTATTGACATAGCCACAACACAACATGGTGGACCCCGGTTGAACATACTACACTTTGGTTTCCACCATTACCCATACTAGCTTGTGGTTAGCACGAATATTGCTTCACAACGAGTAGTCTGCGAACCGGTCCTTAACTGTCATGAGTACCGCTAGCAATAATCACAACCCTGGTACTCACAACCCACCATTTATCCATATTTTAGTTGACACAATTAATTAACCAGCCACGACTCACTGTCCTGAAAATATAGCTAGTATCCATTAATTATTCATAATGAATGAATAATTTCCCACATAAAATATCACTATAGTTTCTAGGCATGGCTAAGCAAATCCTAAATAATCTAGCTAGACCATTAAATAGTCATCTAGCTAGTCAGTATTATTCACCCAAGGTATCAAGGTATAGATAGCAATAACCAAAATGGCCATAAATATCATGGAATATTGGCTATTAAATAATTATCCGTAATAATGTCATTCTAAAGCATTTCATGCAATAACTTTAAAATAAAATAGCTTTCGCAAATGGGATCAACATGCTCAAGTAGATTGTCGTGTGACTTGCCTTGCAATCGCAAAAGTCTTCAAATACTCTTCTGAACTCTTCCGCAGACTCCGCAGTCTTCCGAATCAGCGAGATACATAACTACACGTAAAACGATAATAAATCCTAAGAAATTTCGAATAAACAGTACGTAAAAATACATAAACAAGTAAATTATAATTTTAGATGAATTTAGGAAGAATAACGGGTTGATTCGGAGTTCGGTCGGAAAAGATACGGCTTTTGGAGGATTGAATTTGGAATAATTCTGAAAAGAAATAGAAAAAAAATATTCTCGGAAATATTCTCTGGATTTTCGATTAGAATAAGTATTTTAGATAAATGCTGACATGTGGGGTCCATGGTCAGTGACCAGACGTATAGTGGACTTGGTTCATGGATTTAGAAATAGGAGGGGCCAAAGGGCTACTGAGGTGAATAACATTTTGCCGAAGGAGATGAGATGGCACCCGAAGTGGCAACTGAGGTGCCTAGGGCTGACATGGCTTTGACCGATTAAAAGGGTTGGATGGCCAAGGTGGCTCGGATCGACTTCGGATTATCGGACGATTGAGATTTATTGAGGCACTGTGCCTCGGGTCCCCTAGTCATGCACCGGGAAAAACACCGGGGCCCAGAGGTCACAAAGGAGAATACTGCTGAAGATGTCCGACGATATGACGACGGTGTCCCGTGGCATACAGAGGCGACAAGGGCGACGGACCGGGGACGGCGTGGCCAAGACGAGCCGGAGGGACACGGCGATGGCAACGGACTTCGGGCTCACCGGCGGCACTGAATCACAGAGACGGCGATGACGGCTCGTCGGCCGGGACGACGGCAGATGGGGAGTAGAGCAAGGATGGGATGAGGCGGCGTAGCGATGGCGGCGCTGCAGGCAACAGCAGGAATGGCGACGGCGCTGCAGGCGATGCGCGACAGATGGGGGAAGACAGAGGGCGGCATGGCAGGCGACGAAACCGGCGGAGAGGAAACGGCGACGGCGGCGGAGGTGGTACGCCAGTGTGGAGCCGGAGGACGGCAGCTCGATGGAGGCGCCAGGGACGACACGATGACGACCGGCGGCGGCAAGCGATGGCGATGCCGAGACCGGCGAGGGACGGGGCGACGCGACGGCGTCGACGGCTCGGAGCAGAGAGGAGAGGAGGCGGCGAGCAAGCTTCGGCATACGGGCTCACCAGCGGCTGGCGAAGGCGATGGCATCGACGGCGGCTGGAGGTCTCCAGCGCGGCCACGGCGACCGGGCAGCGGCGCTGTGCAGGAGCGGCGGCGGCACTGGCGGGCTGGCGGCGGCAGCCAGATGCAGCAGCGGCGCTGGGGATCGGAGACGACGACGGGGCGGGGTCGACGGGGCACAGGGGCGGCGGCCTTGGCAGTGGCGCCGAGCGGCGGCGGCAGGCGAGCAGCTGTGCGGCGACGGCTACGATTCCAGCGACGGTGGCGCACAGGGCAGCGGGCTAGGGCTAGGGCTACTGGGGCGGCGGCTATATGTATGGGGTGACTTGGGGGCGGATTCGGCAGCGGCCGTTGCAGAGAGGAGGCGCAGGCGCTGGCCTGGGCCGAGCGGCGGTGGCGGCAGCGGGCCAAGGGAGCGGTGGCGGTAGGCCGAGCGTAGGCCGGGCCTGGAGGAGCTCGGCCGAGGAGGGGCTCGGCCCGGGCGGCTCGAGGTTGGAGCAGGCCGGCTCGGGCTGGACGCAGAGAGAGACAAAGGAAGGAGACGAGAAGAAAGAGGTGGCCAGGAGCAAGAAGGTAAACAGGGAAAAGGGAAAAAGGATAAAGGGAAAATAAAAGAGGAAAGGAAAAAAGGAGAGGGGTTTTCTAGACTATTTTTGGAACTCGGGATTAACGAGACATTTTCGGAATCGAAATATTTATTTGGAATAAAGGAGACCAAGCGGTTTTAGGATGAAACGACTATTCTGAATATTGAGGATATATACATTCATACATATATATACATACGTATATATACATAGGTATAAATATATATATTGGGAATCAAACAGTATTTGGAAGTAAATAGAAAAAGAATATATGTAGTGGGGTCCGGGAGACGGAATATATTGTGGGATTCAGAGAATGAAGAATATTTTCTCGAGAAATATTTGGGGAATAGAATATCGGAATATTCAACGAATATTTGGGGAATAAAATATCGGATTATTCATCGGGTTGGGAACTAGAGGGGATTTTCTGGGAAATATTTATATATCTAAAATAGATGAATATTTTTTGGAATTCAAGAAGGAGAATATTTGGCGGGATTCGAAAAAGAAGGGTATTTCATCAAAGAATATTTGGTGAAATCAGATCTCGGAATAATTCGGGAATCCGATAAAATTGGAAATTATTTTGCAGAGATCAATAGTTCAGAATATTCGAGCATAATTGAACTTCCCAAAATATGTGGATATTTTGGAGATGCAGGAAATTAGAATATTTTCCCAGGAACTAGAAAATGGAATATTTTGAATAAAATATTCTGGGATTAGGGAATTGACGAGGGTGTTTTATTGGGACCGGAATTTGAAGAAATCTCACACAATTGAAGATTTAGATTTTTTTTGACAGAAAAGGGGTTTAAGGGAATTTCTGGAATTTATCTCAAAGGGACATATAGATATTTCGATTACAAAGGATCTCGAATTGGGAGTCCAAAAGAGTTCTAGGGTTTCAACAATGAATAAATCCGGTATTTTCGAATTTAGGTTTTTGAGGTGACTTTAGAGTTCTGGGAAAGACACAAAACCCTAGAAGAAAAGGGAGTCAGAGTTCATGATGAACGGGGAGATTTCAAAGGACTGAATTAGGAACGACCCGAACAGGGGAAAGGAAAAGGAATTTATTTATATTTATTAAATTACTTTAGTGATCTTTATAGCATTAAAATTAATTCTGTAGCTCTGAGAAATCCGAGAAAATTTCAGAGAGTTTATTAAATCACGGGGAATTTACCGGAAGTAAATGCCACCATGAAACATGAAGAATTTATTATTATAAATACTCAAATGCTTAAAATACTCCGACAAAACCCCTGGAATATAAAAGCATCCAAGTATTTATTTAAAGAATTAAACTCGAGATTTTTAATATTGGAAATTTCAAAATTTTATTCAAACTCTTTTCTCAAACAAAAATTTTCTAGTGTATTCTTGTATTTCCATTTACCCACGATAATTTCTAATTAGGACTATTTTCAGGGCGTTACAGGTAATACCCAATGTCCAGTTGTGGTTTATTTCCTTTGAGGACGTATGACTTCTTCTGCCCTCAGGGGGCGCCTGTCACAGCCCCAAATCTAATTCCAAGTAATTAGGGTTATAACCTAATGCCACTAGAGTGCATAACAAAATCCTTGCTATGTCGCTTCAATGCAAAATTAAAGTTTGCAATATGTAAACCTTCAATAGTTAAAACCCTAATCGGTAAAAACCAAACCTTACCAAATAGTGCATCAAGTTGAACAGAAACATATGTGGGAAATAATTTATTCAAATACTATTTTAATTACCATGAATCAATATAATTTTTCCAGAATTGATTTCATTAGTTTAGACCCCTCACAAATTCCAAACAAGTTTCAGCCTGGATCCTTCTCTTTGCCATATGCATTGGTACAGTCTAAGGATTTTTCTGAAGATGTTAGGTTGCACATAAAACCATGGAAAAATTCCTGTAAGCACTATCTCACCAAATCAACCCACTGTAAATTTTACATAATTTTATCACTTCAATAAATACTTCAACTAAGTCCCTCAAATCAGCAAAACTAGAAAGCTGGCTGAGACAAATTAGTTTACTTCTAAAATTCACCAAATAAGAGTGAAGATTAATTAGACAGTGCAATTCTACCAACAGGTGTGACACCATGAACCCTACTACCAGGAATTTTGGTTTAATTTAATTCCCAAAGAAATCACATAAAATAATGAGATCAAGGCACTGGAGAAACAAGTGAAACTGCAGCAAAACTGGATCAGTGTGCCTACTTTGCTTTTTCACCAGCGATGAACCAGACCTCTTCTAACCACGAATTTTGGTCAGCAGGTTACACACATCTTTCTCTACCTCCAGTATTTTTCCCATAATTTATATCCCTTATTAACCTGCTGAAATCACAGATGCAAGATAGCTGTCCATACAGCTCACAACACTTAGTCTCTAGAGATTTCTCCTCTCTCAAGTCACTGACCAGTGGGACCCACAAGACCTGGCCCACTTGTCAGCCTCACCATAGCATGTGACAGTGTGTTTCACCAACATTCCTACCCTTACTCCTCTCTCTTCCCTAGGAATTCACTTCCTGGACCCACAAGTCATAGAGTGAAGCTAGCCACAAGTGTGTAGAAAAGTGTTGTCTTACATGTGGGACCCACCTTGACCACTGTAGCAATGGAGACGACTCAGCATTGCATGGCAGACGTGTCTTCCTCTCGTTCTCCTCTCCCACAGCACACACAGAGTGACCTAGATGAGCTCCTCCATGAAGCATCGACCATTTCGACTCAAACTCCGCCAGTAGAACCTCTCACCCTTCCTCTTCATGCTCCCACCGGAGAAATCCACAGAATCCCCAAAGATCACCGCCGTCAAGCTTATTCTTTCCTCTGCCGAAGGTGTTCGGTTGAGCTCGAGGTTGCTCCAGTGAGCTCCACCCTTTCTAAGCTTCGGGAACATGATCTATACCTTCTGACCGTTCCATTTTTGTTCTTGGCTGCCCTAGGACTGCCGGTCGAGGCCGCCGTGTTTCACCCTCTGCTCTACAGCGCCGCCGCCAGGACATCACGGTCGTTCCGGCCGATACAGTACACCGCCGACCGAGCCCTTGCGCCAACCTCATCGCCTCACTTCCAGAAGACCACCGGCAGAAAGGAATCAGGAAAGGATATAGTAAAGCTCGGGATCGAGGTCATCTTCCCCAGGTCCGGCCAACTGCTGCCGCTGTCGATTTCTTTCTCTCTGGTAGTCCTCAGTTCCATTCATTGCACAGGAGCCATCACTAGGAAGTCTCTAACCTGTTAGACACCTCACCCCGACTGCAGAACCCCGGGAGAAGGCCGCCGATGTGAAACCGAAGGAGTTCGCCGCCGCCGCCGGGCCAAGTTCGCCTTCGCCGTTGCTGTTTCCGTTTCACCGAGACCAGCACAACCTTCAGTGAGCATCTTGGTACCCTTTAGACGCTAAGGCATGCTTTGTTTTGGCCTGAAACCGCCCGTAGCCGAGTCGGCCTAGCTAACCCGAACCACTCCGCCGCTGGAGCTCGCCGCCGGCGAGATTCCGGTGACCCGAGGTGCCAAGAAGACCGCCCTTAGCTCCGCCGTGAACTCCTCTATCTTTTCTCTTTGGGGCCCGGCTACAGCCGAGCCGCCGTTCGCCATCACCGCCGCCGAGAAGCTCGCCGGCTCTGTCTGCCCGCGTCCTTCTCTGTTAGCCAGGCTGGACCATACACTCCGGGAACGGACGGTCCGATCCATGCGCCCGCGCCCTCGCGCCTGTGCCCTCGTGCCCGCGCCCTCGCGCCCGCGCCCTGCTCTTGTTTGCCTCGCTGGCTTGCGGGCCCAGGCTGCAAGGGAAATCAGAAAAGAAGAAAGAAGAAAGAAATAGGAAAAGTAATTAAAAGATTTATCTTACAACAGAAAAATGGCTAAACTTTGCAAATCCATAACTTCTCCATTTTGATTCCAAATTGAGTGAAACCAATTTTGTTAGCTCTGTAAATTTGTGAACTTTATTACTGTAAAATAAAATAGGACAACTTCTGTACAGAAAATATCCATAAAATAATATGAAGCAAAATTGACTTATTTTGGGCTTAATAACTTGAAATATTCCCATAAAATTCATCCTATTTGGTAAAAATGTGAAACCACTTCTGTTAAACTCAGAAAATTGTAACCTTACTGTGGAAAAGTTGTATTTGATAAAAATACCTCCCAAAATAGGCCTAAGTAATTTTCTAACCTTTCTTTTTGTTAAACTTGTAAAATTCATATCTAAATCATTTTAAATCGGATTTCAGTAAACCAAATTTTGTCGGAACCAGGAAGATATGTATTTTCACATAAAAATGCTCACACTCATAAAATCCTACCAGAGAAGACAAGCACTTATTTTCCACTTAAAGTTTTCCTATAGTTTCGGCTTTTGCCGTTTTCAGCCCTTCTACCTTGTCATTTTTGTATCTCCCAATCCAGGGATGCAAATGACTTGGTTCTTTTTCCTAAAATCTTATTAGGACATGCCCTACCCTCTGTATTTATCTCATAATTAATTAATCATGTTGCATAGACATGTTTATTGCTTCTTATTTGCATATTGCTTCTTATCGATAGATTCTGAGGATACGGAGTACGTGGAGATTAACCCAGAGCCTGAGTGTGACTTATCGCTGCAGCAAGGCAAGCGTCTAAGCATATTGAACCTATGTTTTCAATAAATTGATTTGTTTGTGAAAACAATATCTATATACATGCTCCAGTCTATTTAAAATGGGAAAACGGGTAGAGTCAATATTACCCAATTGTATGCATTTCCATTCCTTGGTTATTGATGCCATGTTTATACATTGTCACCACTGGTTAAGGACTTTGGGATACTTTTATTTTACCGAATGCTTAGCCATGCTTATTCTAGACTTAGCAAAATCCGATAGATGGAGCTATCGGTTCAAAATTAGTTGCGAATAGATGGGTTAAAATCTGACAAGAATAACTTCTAATTAATATTTGAGAATATGTTTGACTTGGACGGATGATAGGGCGATGAAGGGATGGTGTTTCCCCGATGCACGTAGCTCCGTCTGGGTCGTTAAGTACCGAACATGTTGACGTCTATTCAAGCACCCTACGTACTTCCACACGCCGGGAGTGGGACGGCTTAACTCAGTAGCACGGGAGGCTGTAGCCATCTACGCCCGTCCGTCAGTCGTGAGGATGGATTTCCGTTGGAGGACCTCGAGCGCGCCTGGACTGGCCGGAGGTGCCTCCCACGACGGTAAGCCCGCCTTAGTCATCACACACGCACGACTAAGTCGCCGGGGGCCCAGACGTGGTTTAGGTGGTCGGGGCTAAGCGTGCAAAAGGTTCTGTTGTGACCTCTAGTCCGCACTCAATGTGTAGAGTGTGGGTACCGATGGGTACAGATCAAACTAGAGTGTAGCCATTTGGCTTCTATCACATCGTGTGGGTAAAGATGTACACCTCTGATCAGAGTAAGAACTATTCGAATAGCCGTGTCCACGGTTACAGGACGAACGCTTGATGTGTTAGTTAGTCATGTTAGCATCCAACTTTGGGTTATGTGGTTACCATGACTTAGGATAGTCATGGATGGATGGGTTTATATAAGGGATTTTTAATGTTAATTATGACTTGGCTTTAGTCATGAAAAATGGTGTGCTAGTGTAGCACAATTGTTTGGGCAAGGATGGCCCATGGATGGTGCTTAAAGCATGGTTTATGCTCATTTATATTCCATTTTCAGAACCATATACTTGCTGTCTTAAAATTTCAGATTGAGTTATTTCACAAAATGCTTATAGTTTCAAGTATTACTTGCTCAATAAAATCAGCTTTGTGCAAAATCAAATCAATATAGCCTTCTTCCTTGATGTAGAAACCAGCATGCTTCCTTTGTACTATTATTATTGTGTAAGTCTTGCGGAGTACCATTCGCACTCACGTTGCTATTTTTCAGGTGAGGACAACGACGAAGCTGATGTGGTCTACTATTATCCCGCCGAGGTTGGCGAGGATAATTAGTAGTTTGAGTTGAGCTCTACCCCCAGTTGGTTGCCCTATGCATGGGTTTGGCACCACTGGTCCTTGTCTTTTGTGTTTATATTCCGCTGCAAATCTTTTGTGTCACTTTGTGATGAATTAGGGTGTGAACCCTCTAGGTAATAGTTGTAACCCTGCTGTTCGTTTATCCATATTTAGAGTACTGGTGATGTTTATCAATTGCTTGCGATGAAAGTGTGAGGTTAGTCGCTTTCCTGGGGACTAGCTGAACATGAGTATGAGTTGTGTATAATTGAGATGGTTGGAGGATAGCTATTGTGGTTCGAGTCCTCTGGGGTACATATCGTGTTTGGTCGCCACCATCGAGTGGTTTGACGGGCGTATGACGGGGAGGACTGGCAAGCTATCCTTATGATTATCTCTTTTGTACACTTCTCGGCATTTTTGGATTTGTATTGTGAGTGAGTAAAGATTATGGCAAGTCTGCGATGAGGATGGATGGTTACCGTATTTATTCGGGTTTTATTCGAGACCCCATCCATCTAGATAGTTCGCGTTGCCGTAATAGTTACTCTTCATAATGCACTTCCGGGGTGCCCACAGCGCCTTGCCTCCCCTTATATACTGGGGGACAGGGTTACAAAAAAGAAGTCCCAGTCGGACTACGACCAAGGGATCTCCTTCTAGGAATACAACGCTAGGCCCATGCTCTGTCCGAGTGTCCCATATGGTTGTCATGAGGTACCCGGGGCCCATGGCCTTCACAGCAGCCTTGAGACCTTCATAGTTGAGTCACAGCTGATGCCGAGTGCTCATCCTCCACGGTGAAGAATTTTCGAGTGCATTGCTCCCGAGTACTCTTTGTCTAAGTGCTTCTTCTCCTGAGTCCTGCTTCATGTCAGCTGGCAGCGAGGCTATGAAGGGCTCCATGTAGAAATATAAATAGTGTGCGCTGAATAGGCGCACCTATTAGGTGTAGCCCCCGATTTTGTGCTTAATTGTGAAACAATTAAACATAAAATCAAAGATCATTAACCTTGTAGTCTTCCCGAGTAGTGTACTACTGGTATATGAGACTCTTCAGCATCATGTCAGCCAGAATGATTTTATAGTCTTTACCAAGTAGTATGCCACTTAGAAATTAGACTCTTCAGCTTCATGTTAGCTGGAAGAATTTTTTATAGTCTTTCTTGAATAGTATACTACCCAGAAATTAGACTCTTCAGCATCATGTCAGCTGGAATGGTTTTTGCTCATGGCAAATAATGGCTAAGCATGTAAGCCGAGCACCACTTGATGGATTGTAACCCAATACGTGGTTAGGTGTACTTGAGAGATACATGCATCCTCAATTTTAATGAAGACCAGCTTGTGATCCTTATAAGGATATATCCTCCATACTTGGTAAATAATGCAGATACCCGAATGTATACACCCTGCTGTAGGCTTAGCATGAAGCATATCTGATTATTTGATCGGTCTCTGTGAGTAGTACAAGCACTGTGATTTTAACATAGGCAGTGAGCGGCCCAAATAGAGCGTGCTACTGTAGAAACTCATGTCTTTGGCCTACTACCGAATAAGCTAGTCTAAACCGACCTACCCAATGTAGCCCTATAAAATTGGCATCCCTCGCATGTTAGGATGAGTATTTCTGCATCGGTAACCGTAATTAGCCAGAGGAATCCTTGTCTGCAAGCCTTTCCAACTTATGTTCTGGATGCAGCATGGTTGCCACAGATGCCCGAATAGGTATATTGCAAGATCTGCTTGCCCTCCTCAAGTGTGACGCAGTGCATGAGAACCCCGGATGCGATTTGATGACGTAGGTCTTCTCTGACTTCGATAAAGCCAAATATGGTACCGAACCTTGAATTAGGATAGGATTCGGTTGGTGACCCTCATGGGGCGTACCCTATCCAACAGAGTTATGGCCAAATAAGGAACCCGAACCTTGCATTAGCATAGGATTCGGCTGGCGACCCTCATGGGGCGTACCCTAGCTAGCCGAGTAGCACACGAGCCCTGACTGGCACTGGAGGTCGATTATATTAGCCGAATAAGGTACCCAAAACTCGCATTAGCATAGGATTCGGCTGGCGACCCTCATGGGGCATACCTGTCGATGTTTTACACCGGCAATATGAATATGGGGCTACTCGGCGGATGGAAACTCGGTGGATTGCAAAGGAACACAAAGAGATTTTATACTGGTTCAGGCCCTCAATGTGAGGTAATACCCTACGTCCAGTTGTGGTGTTATTCCTTTGAGGATTTGTGGTGATCAATCATCTTCTGCCCTCAGGGGGCGCCCTGCCTCCCCTTATATACTGGGGGCAGGGGTACAAGATAAGGATCCCAGCTAGATACGGCCAAGGGATTTCCTTCTTAGAGATATACCTTACCCGGCTAGGACTGTATATTCCTTATTATACAAGGCAAAGTCTACCAGATGCTACTATATCTCTAATCACAAGACTCGGCCCATCCTCTATCCGAGTGGCCTATATGCCTGTGGTGAGGTACCCGGGGCCCATGGCCTCCACAGTAGCCCCTGAGACCTTCATAGTTGTGTCACAGCTGATGCCGAGTGCTCATCCTCCATGGTGAAGATTGCCCGAGTGCATTGCTCCCGAGTACTCTTTGTCCGAGTGCGTCTTCTTCCCGAGTCCTACTTCATGTCAGCTGGCAGCAAGGCTATGAAGGGCTTCACGTAGATGTATGAATAGTGTGCGCCGAATAGGCGCACCTATTAGGTGTAGCCCCCGACTTTGTGCTTAATTGTGAAAACAATTAAACATAAAGTCAAAGATCTTTAACCTGGAAGTTTTTTCCGAGTAGTATACTATTGGTATATAAGACTCTTCGGTATCATGTCAACTGGAATATAATTTATAGTCTTTCTGAGTAGCATGCCACTCGTATATGGGACTCTTCAGCTTCATGTCAGCTGGAAAAAGGGGGTTTATAGTCTTTCCCGAGTAGCATCCCACTCGGAAGTTAGACTCCTCAGCGTCATGTCAGCTAGAAAGAATGTTTATAGTCTCTCCCGAGTAGTGCAATACACCAGAGTTAGACTCCTCAGCATCATGTCGGCTGGAATAATGTTGCTCATGGAAATTGTTGGCCAAGCATGTAGGCCGAGTACCACTTTATGAAAAATAAATCCATTGCGTGGTCAGGTGTACTCGAGAGAGATACCTGTGTCCCCAATTTTAATGAAGACCAGCTTGTGATCCTTATAGGGATGTATCCTCGATACCTAGTGGATAAGATAGATACCCAAACACATCTGTTTAGCAATTAGGCCTTCATGAAGCATATCTGTTTACCTCATCGGTTCCTGTTGGTAGCACCAGCATCGTGATTTTAACACAGCCCACTAGCGGCCCACATCGAGCGTGCTACTGTAGAAACTCATGTCTTGGTGGCCCAGTACCGAATAAGCCGGCCTAAACCAACCCACCCAGCGTAGGTTCTATAAGAGTAGCATCCATCGCATGTCAGGATGAGTACTCCGGTGTTGGTAACCGCCATCAGCCAGAGGGATCCTTGTCCGCAAGTCTTTCTGACTTATGTTCTGGATGTAGCCTGGTTGCCACAGAAGCCTCAGTAGGTATATTGCAGAATCTGCTTGCCCTCCCCAGGTGTGACGCAGTGCATGAGAACTCCGGATGCGCTTTGATGACGTAGATCTTCTCTAGTAGAGTTGTGCCCGAGCCTCGACTAACGCCAGAGGTCGGTTGTTAGCTCACATGAAGCGTAGCCGGGGAAGATGACGTCCCGACTGGTGCAAGTACCCGGTCAACAGCCCTCATGGAACATTCCGAGCGTATCTTGGCAAATAGGTCCAGCCCCCGAGCGTAGGAGATGGGCTCATAGCCCTGAGTTCCTGTCACGCGTATCTGGAACTGGCCCTGCATTATAAAGATATCGGATGAGTAGCATCTGATGATGAGAACAATCACCCGAATAAAATGTATTTTACAATATATGTAAATATGAGTTCTTCCTCTTTTTGATATTAATTTCCCCGAGTAGTTGACCCCTTACGTTTAAGCACTCTGCCCGACTAGTCATAGCCCCCTAGCATCGGGAGTTGTCTCATGGCTCTTTCCTAGACACGCGTTTTGGGTGACTTGAGTTCGTCTTTCATGGAGCAAAGTTTCACGGATCGGAATTTATGCTACTTGAGTACTTTTGCAATCATTTAAGAGTGAAAACAGAAAAAAGCGCAGCTTGTACACCTATTATGTGTAAGCGAATGCAATATTGGCAAGGCCAAGTGAGGAAATATTTATCAGAAAGCGACTTAGCTGTTCGGTATTTGGGAGTGGGGATGCCATCCGTGCGGTTGAGCTTGTGAGCCCCCGAACGTGTCATTTGTTGTTCTGATAATCTCCGGTTGTGACCAACTGCCACGATGAAGCCGTCTGACTTGCGTTTGTGATTCCCAATTTTAGTCGGGACCGTGTCATCGGTGCCCTTCCACTTCTTCTGTCAGGGTGCCTTGTTGTCGTCGAGGCCCTCAGCAATAGCGTGGGCCAAGTCGGCATATTTGTTCGCCATGTCGAATAGAGCCTTGACAGAGTTGGGAGGCTTCCGCGTGAATTTGTCGATGAATGAGGTGTCCTTGACTCCTTTTCGAAAGGCGGCAATTACGACCTCGTCTTTGATCTTCGGGATAGAATTCTTCTTCTCGGAGAACCTCTTGATGAAGTCACGAGGAGACTTGTTCTTCCTTTGATGCAACTGATACAGATCGTGCTCGGACGATGGCCTCTCGTACGTCCCCTGGAAGTTGGCGATGAAGTGTTCCTGGAGTTCTCCCCAGGAACCAATTGATTGCTTGGGAAGTCCCGTCATCCATGTCCTCGCCGAGTCGGCTAAAGCGACTAGGAGGTAGTTAGCCATGGCTTTGTAATCTCCTCTAGCTACTCAGATCGCCAGGGTGTAGACCGTGAGCCAGGACTTAGGATTGGTCTTGCCGTCGTATTTTTCAATTACTGTAGGTTTGAAACCCAACGGCCAGTCGACTTGTTGTAGCTCCTTGGTGAAGGCTGGTACGCCTTCGTCTTCATGAGGGCTCTGACTCCGAATACGGCGGTGAAACCGCTCGTGGTGGAGGCCGAAGCGCTCGTTCTCGTCTTCCAGTTGGTGTTGCTCGTCTTCCTCTCGTTCGTGGTACCGAGCGTTGATGTCTCGTTGAAGGTCACGCCGTGGTTGGCCTCGGAGCCGCCAATTGTTGTTGGGGTTGCCGAGTGACGTTTGGCGCGACTCCGTGTGCAGCCGACTAGAGCCGGCCGCTCGGCGTCGCTTTGAGGCGGATGAGACTGCCATTGGGGAAGCCAATCGACTGGTTGGTATGAGGGTATCGCTCGACTGTTGGTGCTGCTGACATGCAGCAGCAGTAAGCATGGCTTTTATCCTTGCAATCGTCGGGGTGGCCTGGTGATCAGGCCCAAACTGGAGTGTATCCAGTAGGGTTGCAGCGGCCACGATGTTCTATTGAGGAGTAACGAAGACGTCGTGGTCACTGACTCAGGTTTGGAGGATTTGTTGCTGAGCGGTTCGCCCAGCCCTGTGTAGGTCGTTGTTGCGAGCGTGCAGGAGTCTTGCTTCTTCCTCCTGTTGTTCTCACAGCCGGCAGGCCTCCTCCTCTTGTTGCTCGCGTAATCGACGTGATTCCTGAGTAGGAGCAGGGCCTTTGGATGCCATGAAGATTTCTCATGGTGGAGAGAAGCTTGCCGAGCTGCTGTCTAACTTAGAGTCGAAGTCTGACTGAGTGTCGGAATCCGACTGAGAGTTGAAGTCGGAATAATTGATGGGGGTGATTATAACTCCGACCTCCCTAGATCCGATCTCGAGCGGCTCTAGGATGTATCTGAGTCGAACTCTAGAGGATCGGGTTTGCTGCGTCGGATGTTGTTCGAAGATATCCGCGGCGTTGCCTAGTCCGAACGGGAGATTGACGATCTCCTCCCTTCTTAGCCCGATCTCGGCCGGCTCAAGACCGAGTCTGAGTCGAACACTGAAAGGAAGAGTTGTCCTAAGACCCGGGCAAGATGAAGATTGCCGTAGCAAGTCGACGAGGGTTGCTGCAGCATCGTGTGGGCCGACTGGCACGGAGTCGGCCAGTTCCCTGGCAGATCGGATCAAGTCCGAGTCAACCAAGGTGAGGTTGCCGATCTAGTCGGCGACGAAGTCGAGGCTTCCGTATGATATTGTATCTCCGGGGGAGAATTTGCCGCCGTTAACCCCGGTTGTTGGATCCATCGAGCTTGTTGATGTTTTACATTGGCAATATAAATATGGGGCTACTCGGCGGATGGAAACTCGGTGGATTGCAAAGGAACACAAAGAGATTTTATACTGGTTCAGGCCCTCAATGTGAGGTAATACCCTACATCCAGTAGTGGTGTTATTCCTTTGAGGATTTGTGGTGATCAATCATCTTCTGCCCTCAGGGGGCGCCCTGCCTCCCCTTATATACTGGGGGGCAGGGGTACAAGATAAGGATCCCAGCCAAATACGGCCAAGGGATTTCCTTCTTAGAGATATACCTTACCCAGCTAGGACTGTATATTCCTTATTATACAAGGCAAAGTCTACCGGATGCTACTATATCTCTAATCACAAGACTCAGCCCATCCTCTATCTGAGTGGCCTATATGCCTGTGGTGAGGTACCCAGGGCCCATGGCCTCCACAATACCCAACTCAGCAGAGTGGTACCTGAGCTCCGAGTGGTGCCGGAGGTCGGTTGTTAGCCGAATAAGGTACCCGAACCTCGCATTAGCATAGGATTCGACTGGCGACCCTCATGGGGCGTACCTTACCCAATCGAGTGGTACCTGAACTCCGACTGGCACCAGAGGTCAGTTATTAGCCGAATAAGGTACCCGAACCTTGCACTAGCATAGGATTTGGCTGGCGACCCTCATGGGGCATACCTCACCCAGCAGAGTGGTACCCAAACTCCGACTGGTGCCAGAGATCGGTTATTAACCCACATGGAGTGTAGCCAGGGAAGATGACGTCTCGACTGGGGCAAGTACTCGGTCAGTAGCCCTCATGGAGCATTTCGAGTGATTCTTGAAGCGTCGCACTCCAAGTGTATCTTGGCAGATTGGTCCAGCCCCTGAGCATAGGAGATAGGCTCGTAGCCCTGATTTCCTGTTACGCGTACCTGGAACTAGCCCTGCATTATAAACATATTGGATGAGTAGCATCTGATGATAAAAACAATCACCTGAAGAAAATTTATGTATTTTACAATATATGTAAATATGTGTTCCTCCTCTTATTGATATTAATTTTCACATGTAGTTGACCCCTTATGTTTAAGCACTCTACCCGACTAGTCATAGTCCCCTAGCGTCGGGAGTTGGCTCATGGCTCTTTCCTAGACACGCGTTTTGGGTGACTTGAGTTCATCTTTCATGGAGCAAAGTTTCACGGATCAGAATTTGTGCTACCCGAGTACTTTTGCAATCATTAAGAGCAAAAACAGAAAATGCGCAGCTTGTACACCTATTAGGTGTAAACGGCTGTAGCATTGGCGAGGCCGAGTGAAGAAATATTTATCAGAAAGCGACTTAGCTGTTCAGTATTTGGATGTGGGGATGCCATCCTTGCAGTTGAGCTTGTGAGCCCCTGAACATGTCATTTGTCGTTCTGATAATCTCTAGTTGTTGAAAGTCGAAGACTATTGTGATCGACTGCCACAATGAAGCCGTCCGACTTGCTTTTGCGGTTCCCAACCTTAGTTGGGGCCACATCATCGGTGTCCTTCCGCTCCTTCTGTCAGTGTGCCTTCTTGTCATCGAGGGCCTCAGCAACAGCGTCGGCCAAGTCGGCATACTTGTTTGCCATGTCGAATAGAGCCTTGACAGAGTAGGGAGGCTTCCAAGTGAATTTAGCGATGAACGAGGTGTCTTTGACTCCTTTTTGAAAGGCGGCGATGACGACCTCATCCTTGATCTTCGGGATTGAGTTCTTCTTCTCAGAAAACCTCTAGATGAAGTTATGAAGAGACTCGTTCTTCCTTTGATGCAACTGATATAGGTCGTACTGGGAAGATGGCCTCTCGTATGTTCCCTGGAAGTTGGCGATCAAGCGTTCCTGGAGTTCTCCCCAGGAGCTGATTGATTGCTTGGGAAGTCCTGTTAACCATGTCCTCGTTGAGTAGGCTAGAGCGACTGGAAGGTAGTTAGCCATGGCTTTGTGATCTCCTCCAGCTGCTTGGATCACCAAAGTGTAGACCGCGAGCCAGGACTCGGGGTCGGTCTTCCCGTCGTATTTTTCAATTCCAGTTGTCTTGAAACCTGATGGCCAGTCAACTTATTGCAGCTCGTGGGTGAAGGTTGGTACTGACTCCACCTACGACGGTGAAACCGCTCGGGGTGGAGGCCGAAGCGCTCGTTCTCATCTTCCAGTCGGCGTTGCTCATCTTCCTCTCATTCGCAGTGCCGAGCGTTGATGTCCGGCCAAAGATCACGCCGTAGTCGGCCTCGGAGATCCTGGTTGTCCCGATGGTCACTTTGACACTACTAGTTGTTGTTGAGGTTGCCGAGTGACGTCTGGCGTGACTCCGTGTGTGGCTGACTGGAACCGGCCGCTCGGCATCACTTTGAGGCGGATGAGACTGCCGTTGGAGATGTCGACCGGTTGGTCGGTATGAGGGTATCGCCCGACTGTTGGTGCTACTAACATGCAGCAGCAGTGATTATGGCTTTTATCCTTACTATAGTCCGGGTGGCCTGATGATCAGGCCCAAACTGGAGTGTGTCCAGCAGAGTTGCAGCGGCTATGACGTTCTGTTGAGGTGTAATGAAGACGTCATGGTCGCCGACTCGGGTTTGGAGGATTTGTTGCTGATTAGTCCGCCCAGCCCTGCGCAGGTCGTTGTTGTGGGCATGCAGGCGTCTTGCTTCTTCCTCTTGTTGTTCTCGTAGTCGGCGGGCCTCCTCCTCTTGCTGCTCACATAGTCGCTGTGATTCCTGAGTAGGAGTAGAGCCTTTAGATGTCATGAAGATTTCTCATGGCAGAGAGAAGCTTGCCGAACTGCTGTCCAACTGAGAGTCGAAGTCGAAATAGTTGATGGGGGTGATTATAACTCCGACCTCCCTAGATCCAATCTCGAGCGGCTCTGGGCCATATCCGAGTCGAACTCCTAGGGATTGGGTTTGCCGCATCAGATGTTGTTTGACGATATCCGCGGTGTTGCCGAGTCTGTATGGGAGATTGACGATCTCTTCCCTTCTTAGCCTAATCTTGGCTGGCTCAAGGCCGAGTCCGAGTCGAACACCGAAGGAAAGAGTTGTCCCGAGACCCGGACAAGATGAAGATTACCGCAGCAAGTCGACGACGGTTGCCGCAACATTGCATGGGCCGACCGACGCAGAGTCGGCTTATTTCCTGGCCGATCGGATCGAGTCCGGTTCGGATAGGGTGAGGTTGCCGAATTCGTCGGCGACGAAGTCGAGGCTCCCGAAGCTGATTGTTTGCCTGGGGGAGAAGTTGATGCCGTCGGCTCCCTTGATTGGATCCATCAGGCTTGATGAAGATGATCTCGACAAAGCCCCTACCTGGCGTGCCAACTATCGATGTTTTACATTGGCAATAAATATATATGGCTACTCATCAGACCAAAACTCGATGGATTGCAAAGGAACACAAAAAGTTTATACTGGTTCAGGCCCTCGAGATGAGGTAATACCCTACGTCTAGTTGTGGTGTATTTCCTTTGAGGATATATGACTTCTTCTGCCCTCAGGGGGCGCCCAACCTCCCCTTATATACTAGGGGACAGGGTTACAAAGTAGGAGTCCCAGTCGGACTATGACCAAGGGATCTCCTTCTAGGAATACAACGTGCCCGACTAGGACTGTATTTTCCCTGTCGTACAGGGTTAAGTCTGCCGAGTCCTATTATATCCCTAATTACAATGCTAGGCCCATCCTCTGTCCGAGTGGCCCATATGCTTGTTATGAGGTACTCGGGGCCCATGGCCTCCACAGACAGATAACTCTACTAGTTACTTTTGGCATGCGGGATAATTTCTGCACTGAGAATATCTGCTTCGAGGTTGCCAACTTCGAGACCGCGTATCACGTGATTCTCGGACGACCAGCACTAGCCAGGTTCATGGTGGTGCCGCATTATACCGACATGATGCTCAAGATGCCTGGACCAGCCAAAGTTCTTTCCCTACGCAGCAATGTAAAGTAAGCCTTCACCTGCGATAAGGAGAGCTGCGAGCTGGCCCAATTTCAAGAAGCGGCAGTTAGGCGCAATAGCATCCGACTAGCCGCTACAACAGCAAGCGAGGACGAGCAAGTTCTGGCCAAAAAAGTAGCCAAGTCAGAAATTTGAACGGAGTCCGAAATGAAGAAGATCCCCCTGGACCCTTCCAAGCCCTCCAAAACTGCTCTTGTCTAGACTAGACTCGACCCCAAATAGGAATACGTGCTCGTCACCTTCCTCCAGGCGAATAGGGATATATTTGCTTGGAAACCTTCCAACATGCCTGGTGTACCAAGGGACGTGATCGAGCATTCCCTTAACGTCAAGACGGATGCCAAGCCAATCAAACAATGACTGCAGTGCTTCACACAGGACCACATAGATGCTATTCAGGAGGAGATAACCAATCTCCTTGCAGCCAGGTTTATCAAAGAGGTCTACCACCCGGATTGGCTGGCAAACCCAGTCTTGGTCCGGAAGAAGAACGGTAAATGGTGCATGTGCGTCGACTACACTGACTTAAACAAGGCATGCCCCAAAGATCCATTTGGTCTAATCAGAATAGATTAGGTGGTGGATTCAACTGCGGGGTGTGAACTTTTTAGCTTTCTCGACTATTACTTGGGATATCACCAAATTAGTTTGGAGGAGGACTGCCTAAAGACTTCTTTTATCATGCCGTTCGGAGCATACTGCTATATCACTATGCCGTTCAGGTTGAAAAATGCTGGAGCAACGTATCAACGAGCAATTCAGTGGTGTTTACACACTCAACTCAGGTGCAACGTGGAGGCGTATGTCGATGACGTGGTGATCAAGACAAAATCCAAGGAAGACCTCATCGCCGACTTGGAAGAAACTTTCCAAAGCCTTCGGAGATTCAAGATGAAGTTGAATCCGGAGAAGTACGCCTTCGGTGTGCCGTCCGGAAAGCTACTCGGGTTCATCGTATCACATCGAGGCATCGAGGCCAATCCAAAGAAAATCAACGCTATGATGAACATGGCATCCCTAACTAGCCAGAAGGACGTCCAAAAGCTGACAGGCTGCATGGCGGCACTCAGCCGATTCATCTCCCGACTTGGTGAACGGTGTATGCCCGTTTTCAAACTATTGAAGAAAGCAGACAATTTTCAATGGACACCTGAAGCCCAGCAAGCCTTCGAAGGCTTCAAGAAGTTCCTCACATCACCACTAGTGTTGGCATCACCTATGCCCTAGGAATCACTAATGTTATACCTGACGGCAACCACTCAGGTAGTCACCACGGTGCTAGTAGTCGAGCGAGCAGAGCCAAGTCATATATAGAAAATACAGCGACCAGTCTACTTCGTCAGTAAGGTCCTAGCCGACTCCAAGATCAGATATCCTCAAGTCCAGAAGCTGTTATATGGCCTACTCATCACTGTCCGGAAGTTGGTGCACTATTTTTAGTTGCATCAAGTAACTGTTGTCACATCGTATCCAGTCAGGGATGTCCTACACAATCGCGAGGCCACTGGCAAAATCGCTAAATGGGTGCTCGAGTTGATGGCGTTTGACATCATCTTTCAGCCATAGACAGCAATCAAAGCTCAAGCTCTAGCTGACTTTGTGGCCCAGTGGACAAAAGTCTAGACAACTACAAACACGGACAAGCTAGAGTACTGGATGATGTACTTTGACGGTTCTCTATAGATCGGTGGTGCAGGGGCTGGCGTCGTCCTAACGTCACCCCCTGGAAAAAACTCTGGCGTCGTCCTAACGTCACCCCCTGGCAAAAACTCAAGTATCACTTTTCGGCTTCCCACAATGTTGCCGAGTACGAGGCACTCATCCACGGGCTCCGCATTGCCATATCACTCGGTATCCGCTGACTGGTCATACACGGAGATTCTCAACTCGTGGTCAACCAAGTCATGAAAGACTGGACATGTCTCGATGATAATATGGCGGCGTATTGTCAGGAGGTATGAAAGCTGGAAATAAGTTCGATGGACTGGAGATATCTCATGTATTGCGAGAATACAAGAAGCTGCAGACGAATTGGCCAAAATGGGATCCAAATGAGAAGTGGTCCCAACTGGGAATTTTTTCAAGCAACTACTAGAGCCATCAGTCAAAAAGAAACCGGTACTTGAATAGTCGGGGGCTGAACCTACCCCGGCAACAAATGAAGTGCTAATCATCTCTCAAGATTGGTAGAATCCAGTTGTCAAATTCCTCTTGGATGAAGAACTCCTAGAAAATCGCAGTGAAGCCGAGCGGATTAAACGTCGAAGCAAATGTTTTTTTGTAGTCGGAGAAGACCTGTACCGTCGAAGCACATCCGGAGTCCTCATGCGCTGCGTCACACCCGAGGAGGGCAAGCAGATTCTGCAGTCGATCCACTCGAGTATTTGTGGCAACCACACTGCATCTAGGATGTTAGTTGGAAAGGCTTATAGACAGGGTTTCTTCTGGCTGACTGCGGTAACAGATGCTAAGGACATAGTTCGCACATGCGAGGGATGCCAATTCTATGCAAGGCAAACACATCTTCCAGCTCAAAAACTTCAAACAATTCCAATCTCTTGGCTCTTTGCAGTTTGGGGCTTGACATGGTCGGGCCATTCAAAAAAGCGCCAAGAGGGTTCACACACTTGTTCGTCGCAGTGGACAAATTCACAAAGTGGATTGAGGCAAAACCCGTTGCTACCATAACAGTGGCATGAGCAAAGGACTTCATCATGAATATTTTATATCGGTTTAGAGTTCCTAACCACATCATAATAGACAACGGTACTCAATTAACTGGCAGCGTGTTTCAAGATTTCTGTGACGACTTCGGCATTAAGATCTGTTATGCTTCTGTGGCACAACCACAGAGTAATGGGTAGATTGAGCGTGCCAATGGCATGGTCTTACAAGGTATCAAGGCTAGGGTGTTCGACCGACTACAACCATATGCAGGGCGGTGGGTACAAGAACTCCCATCTGTTCTCTAGTCTTTAAGAACCACGGTTAGTCGGGCAACAGGGCAATCCCCTTTCTTCCTAGTCTATGGTGCTAAGGCTATGTTACCAACCGAGTTGGAGTTTGGCTCTCCGCGAGTTTGGGCCTACTCAGAAGACAAATCAAATGAAGACCGACTAGTCGAACCTGATCAGTTGGAAGAAGCAAGGGACATCACAACTGTTCAGTCGGCAAGGTATCTTCAAGGCCTACGTCGTTATCACAGTTGAAAAACACAAACCACCAAAGACAGGCATAAACTATCCCCTTTATGGGAAGGGCCGTTCATTATCGCTAAGGTGACACGTCCAGGCGCCTATCGACTAAAGACTGAAGACGGTGCCCTCGTTAGCAACTCATGAAATATAGAACAACTACGTCCTTTCTATACCTGAGTCTTGTATTTCTTTTATACATATGAATAAAGATTTTTCTCTGACTCACTACACCGCTTGTACCAACTGAGTAGTGAGTCAGGGGCTGCATGTATTATGTGCCTTGTTAATAAAATCCAAGCTTGTTTTATCTAAGTCAAGAAGTTCTACAACAATTATGCTATGTTTGCCTGAGTATAGCTCTCAGAGTTCTTCTCGATCTACTCAGCGCAGACTACATAGTCGGGTAAAGCTAATGACGACTCAGAATAAGCAAGTACTCGGCAACACTTTACAAGATATTTATACAAGCCTTTACAAAGGTTGTATATGCTTATCAATAGTCACCGACTGCATAATTGTTCTATTTTTACATACCCAGATCCTTAGCTACTACCTCCACAGTCAGCTTCACCTGGCTGATCAGCTCTAGCGCCTCTTCGGAAGTTGTCCCCTCAGCAAAACCCTCACCAATGGCCTCAATGTCTACCCTAGGGTTTATTGACTTGGTCATGGCAAGAGCTTGGGCGACGCGAACAGCTACATGCTCATCCGAGTACTTCTTTAAGATACTTGGGGCTTCGCTTAGGTGTGCCTACACCTGGGTGACGGTACTGGAGCTAGTCCCAGGAATGTGAGCTTCCATGATGTCTAGGAGCCCTTTCACTAATTCGACGAGGATTTCTCGTGACTCCTTAACAATCTTGATTTCCTCCGCGAAGGCTCTAAATTGAACCTGAGCATTGGCTTTTGAAGCTATTCAGATGCATCAACAAGAATATTTGTTAGCTGAGACATGCAGTCGGAGCAACAAGCAATCGAGCCAAGATCATTGTCAAGCAGGAGACTTATTAGCATAGTCGGCTTCCACCTTGGCTTTGGCCATCTCCACTTTGGCTTTGACCTTTTCTACTTCCTTCTGCCTTTCATCTTGTTTCTCCCTGATGAGGACATCACTCCTTTGGATACTTACAACAATCCTCATGTTGTTATGCAAGGGCCAATTACTAGAGCTCGGGCATGACAATTGAATCTCCAGGTGAACTCGTTCCTAAGTTCTTCTTTTGGTGACTTTGAGAATAGATTGCTACCTAATGATTTAATTATGATTAGGAACCTTGGAGAGGACTAGGAAGCATTTGGAGAGAGGCTTGGAGGCGGACAAGGCCAGCAAAGGCATTCAAGTCAAGTTGGAGGCCCAATTCATATCGAGCTCGAGTCCATCTCGGATTCCAGGAGCAATCCGGACTAAATTGGTCGCCCAGATCACATCCAGACTCCATTTTTGATGTTCAAGATATGTACGGAAAGCTAACGAGACCACCTTTCTAATGGATCTGGTCTCATGTCAAAATTCCTTCTAAGTCAATAGGAATCACCAAACAAGTTAGCATCCAGAATCTGTCAGGGTGCTACGCCACCGTCTTTTGGGCCGTTGGGTCTTGTATCGTGTCAGAGTCCATTAGGGATGAGTCCAGGGGTCCTTGGCCAACCCCAGACCCTATATATTCAGGTAGAAGTCATTGAGTTAGGGTTGGGTTTTACTTAGATTATTCTACCATTGCAGTTTCGCCATCTAGATCGGTTTGTGGAACCCCAACTTTGTGTGCTAAACATCCATCTGCAATTCAGGTTGTGTTTTCTTTTTTCTAGAAAATTTCTTCAATTGTTTGTAGGAGCAAAACCTTCATGGTTAGGTCGACTGCGTGAGAGCGTGGCCGATAACAACAAGACGTGCAGGTGTAGCGAATGCGAGGTGACGATCCACTGATTGGAAGCCTCAAAACGTGAATGTCCACACGTCGCCAAATCGAACCTATCGGAAGGTCGGGCACCTAGTTTCGCATCAAGTGGTATCAGAGCACAGGTTGCCCAATAGGTATTATCTGTTCCCATCTATCCGTCTTTGTTTCTTTTACTAGAGTCTAGAAAAACCAAAAAAAAAGCATCGTATTCATCGTAGTCCTTGTTTTCCGCTGTCCAAACCCCTTTGTGCCTTCACAAATTTAATTTCAGCTTTGCTTTGTTGAGTTTGAGTCCTAGATCGAGTCTGGTCGCTGGTTTAGAGTCGTGTTCATGGTATCTAGTTCGAGCAGTTGCATTGCGCGAGAGCCTACCTTGAGAGATCGGGTTCTACTTGGTTTCGTTTTGCAACCACCTTGTGCTAATAACCCGCTTCACAAGCCATGTAGATAGGTCGCAAGCCGCCTTGTGTTAATCGCCTTGCATCGCTAGCCTCCTTATTAGCCGCGCTTAACCTATCTTCAAATTTTTGCCCTAGCAGAATATACGAGTTGTGTGGCAGAGAGACCTGTTCTGTGTCTCCTTCCGTAAAACGGCCATAACTTTTGCATACGGACTTGAAATTGGGTAAATTTTATATCTGCGGACATCTACAGAAAATTTTACATCCTCTTCTTCCTAAACTTTTGTCGGGTTCGGCCGATCTAAAATTGCGAAATTTGGCCTACAAGACCGAGTTTTCGAGCCCCGAAGTTCCTGCACGCTTTTCAGAGCTCCTTGTTTTTCCAGGGCCACTCCATGCATCATATCGAGCTACCAATTTTTGTGGTTGCTTCTTGTGTACTCCTAGTTGAGAAAAAAATATATCAAAAAAAAGAAAGAAAGAGAAGAGAGAAAAAAAGAAAAGATAGAGAGAAGGGGAGAGTGTGTGGTTCTCCGTTCTGGGTCTTGTGTATCTATAGCTTTGTGTCCTAGTTTTCCTTGTTCCTTACTCTCGCTTGCTTATACTAGTCCTAAGGACGTGTCTCGGCCAGCGATTATGACAAGTATTTGGGCTTCTTATTCAGCTTTGCTAATCTGTTATTGAATTTTGCTAACCCTTGCTACAATACACTGCCTTCCAAGATCCACACACTTCTGGTCAGTACAGGTTGATCCTCACAATTGCACCCCTACCGTCGTCAAACATCCCACCTCTCCGAGTCGTACTGCCTGCTTCAATTGGTAAGATTTTTGTAAGAGCAAGGTAAGGTACTTGAGAGTGTGTTCTATCAACTAGTAGTTGATAGGGATCATACTTTTGTGTTGTTTGTTTCCTACTTTCTACTAACCATGGAAGGAGGTGAGGTGAATGATTTCGCTGATTGTGCTTCAAAAGAGGAGATCACTAAGCTGGATCAGAAGATTGAGGAAAATGTAGCTGCCATGAATGCTATGCTGGAAGACCTCTAGGCTATAGTGGGGAGCATTACCACCCTCACTAACAGCATCAAGCAGTTGGCAGCAAACTGTCACCCAACACCACCACTTGTTGATGATGACAGAGGTAATGAAGAAGAGGAAGCCGACAATAGTGACGTACGCGCTGAATTTCGTGACAAGCGCCTACGACAACGGCTGTGATTCAACCGGCAAGGTATGGGAGGTAACCGCCACCAAGGGTGAGGTAATGATGATCCTTTTGCTAAAGTCAAATTTACCTTGCCTTCCTTTGATTGGGAGATGACAGTAGAGCAGAAATTTAATTCCCATCTAGTTCCTGAAATTCATAGGGTTAGACAAGCAACTAGTGAGTTCAAGGACTTTGTTATTATTTGGTGGAGTGAACTAGTTAAATCTGGCCTAGAACCTGACACATGGGATAGACTAAAGCGAGCTATGCTGGGTAGATTTATTCCTCCATCCTTCAAATGAGATTTGCGAAAAAAGTTGCAACGCTTAGACCAAGGTGATAAGTCTATAGACGAATACTTTCAAGAACTACAAATAGGCATGTTGCGTTGTGAGGTACAGGAGGATGAGGAGGATAAGATGGCTCGGTTCTATGGGGGATTGAGACGTGAAATTCAGAACATAATTACCTATAAAGAATATAGTTCTATTAACAAGTTGTTCCATCTATCTATGTTAGCTAAACAAAAATTGCAGGAAAGGTAACCAATGAAAAGGAACAATTGGGGCATCACGTCTACATTGAGGCCTCCCTTTGGGCCCAGAAAAAGTACCCCCACCACTGTCCGGACTTCTACACCCTCCACCAATTGGGCGCGATCAGAGGCATCGGCGCCAACATCCCGTGCTACCGAGGTGGGTAAATCTGTTCGTTCGCAGGCACCCGCAAAAAGTGCATCATCGGTTGCTTCCTCGGGGCGAACAAGAGATATCCAATGCTTCAAGTGCAAAGGGATGGGGCATGTGCAACGTGATTGCTCAAACTAGAGAGTTCTCATTGCTACAGATGATGGTGGCTGCACTAGTGCTAGTGATGTTGAAGAAGAATTAGTAAATGCCACTAACCAAATAGGAAATGAAGACCACAGCGATGACGGTGTGGAAAAAAATGGTTGCTGCTGATACAAGCAAGTACTTGAGCGTTGTAGCACAATAGGTGCAAAGTGCTCAAATGGAGAAGGCGGAGCAAAATCAGCGCCATAACTTGTTCCAATCCAAGTTTGTGGTCAATAATAAGGCATGCCGTGTTGTCATTCATAGTGGGAGCTGTAGCAATCTTGTCAGTTCTAATTTGGTTGAGAGGCTTGGTTTGCCTACACAACCACATCCACGGCCTTACTACATCCAATGGTTCAACTCTTGTGGTAAGTTAAAGATAAGCAAAGTTGTGAGGGTGCAATTTTCCGTTGGAAATTACCATGATAGTGCAAATTTTGATGTTGTGCCTATGCAAGCATGTTCTTTGCTATTGGGTAGGCCTTGGGAATATGATAGAGATGTGTTGCACCGTGGTAGAACTGACACTTACACCTTCACACACAATGGTAAGAAGATGGAGTTGCTACCAATGACTCCTGCTGAAATTTTGAAAGATGATGTAGCACGTGCTGAAAATGAGAGGAGATTAAATGAATCTAAGTCTGAAAATCAGCAAGTAGCTAAAGATGTTTTTCCACCAAAGAAGGAGAAAAAGGACCCACATGCTAGGAACGATACACTTAGGTTGAAAGGTGCTTCCATGTTAGCTACTAAATCTGAAATTTTTAAGTTAATTGCACATGAGTCTATTTGCTATGCTTTGATTTGCAAAGATACTTTCTTTACACTTGAGGATTCGCCTCCATCTTTGCCATGTGCAATTGCTAACCATTTGCAGGAGTTTGTTGATGTATTTCCAAGTGAAATACCCCCGGGGCTGCCACCTATGAGAAGAATTGAGCATCAAATTGATTTGATCCCGGGAGGTGCGTTGCCAAACCGTGTGCCGTACAGGACCAATCCCGAAGAGACTAAGGAAATTCAGCGTCAAGTGCAAGATTTGCTTGACAAAGGGTATGTACATGAGAGTCTTAGTCCTTGTACTGTTCCTGTTATTTTGGTGCCTAAGAAAGATGGGTCATGGCGCATGTGTGTGGATTGTAGAGCCATTAACAACATAACTATTAGATATCGTCATCCGATTCCTAGGTTAGATGATATGCTAGATGAATTAAGTGGCTCTGTTGTGTTCTCTAAAGTAGACTTGCATAGTGGATACCACCAAATTAGAATGAAATTGGGTGATGAATGGAAGACTGCGTTTAAAACAAAATTTGGTTTGTATGAGTGGTTAGTTATGCCTTTTGGTTTAACAAATGCCCTTTCTACTTTTATGCGACTCATGAATGAAGTTTTATGCACTTTTATTGGTAGATTTTGGTGGTTTATTTTGATGATATACTGATTTATAGCAAGTCTTTAGATGAACATAAGGAACATTTACGTTCTGTTTTTATCGCTTTGAAAGATGCACGTTTGTTCGGTAATCTTGAGAAGTGCGCTTTTTGCACGGAACGAGTTTCGTTTCTTGGTTATGTTGTGACTCCACAAGGAATTGAAGTTGATGAGATCAAGATTGAAGCAATCAAGAGTTGGCCGACTCCTAAATCGGTTACACAGGTGTGGAGTTTTCTCGGTCTAGCTGGATTCTACCATTGCTTTGTGAGAGATTTTAGCACCATTGCCGCACCCATGAATGAGCTAACAAGGAAAGGCATTCCATTTCGATGGGGACAAGTACAAGAAGACGCCTTCAATTTGCTCAAAGAGAAGTTGACTCATGCACCGGTACTCCAACTCCCTGATTTTGGTAAGGTTTTCGAACTTGAATGTGATGCAAGTGGAATTGGGATTGGAGGTGTTCTTATTCAAGAGGGTAAGCCTGTTGCATACTTTAGTGAAAAGTTGTCCGGGCCTAGTTTGAACTATTCAACCTAAGATAAAGAATTGTATGCTTTGGTTCGAACTTTAGAGACTTGGCAACATTATTTATGGCTGAAGAAATTTATTATACATTCTGATCATGAGTCTCTGAAACATATTAGAAGTCAAGCAAAATTGAATAAAAGACATGCTAAGTGGGTAGAATTTATTGAATCTTTTCCTTACATCATCAAACATAAGAAAGGGAAGGATAATGTGATTGCTGATGCTTTGTCTAGACGCTATACCATGTTGTCTCAACTTGATTGTCGTATATTTGGGCTTGAATCGATTAAGGGACAATATGAACTTGATGTTGATTTAAAGACGTGTTCTTGAATTGTAAAGAGGGACGTACATGTAATAAATTTGTGCTTAATGATGGATTCTTGTTTAGAGCTAACCGCCTATGCATTCTAGTTGGATCCGTTCGTCTTTTGTTGCTGCAGGAGGCCCATGGAGGAGGTTTGATGGGTCATTTTGGCGCTAAGAAGACAGAGGAAGTTTTAGCCACGCACTTTTTTTGGCCAAAGATGAGGCAAGATGTAGAGCATTTCGTGGCTCGCTGCACCACATGTCAAAAAACTAGGTCTTGTTTGAATCCACATGGTTTGTATATGCCTCTTCCTGTTCCTTCTATTCCTTGGGCAAACATATCTATGGATTTTGTTTTGGGATTTCCTAGGACAAAGAGGTGGAGGGATAGCATTTTTGTTGTAGTGAATCGATTTTCTAAGATGGCATACTTTATTCCTTGTCATAAAAGTGATGATGCCATTCATATTGCTGACCTCTTTTTCAAAGAGATTGTTCGCTTGCATGGTATGCCTTCTACTATTGTTTCAGATCGTGACGCTAAATTCTTGAGTCACTTTTGGTGTACACTTTGGATTAAATTGGGTACAAAGCTGCTATTTTCTACAACATGTCATCCACAAACTGATGGACAGACCGAGGTCGTGAATAGAACATTGTCTACTATGTTGCGAGCTATTTTGAAGAAGAATTTGAAGATGTGGGAAGAGTGTTTGCTGCATGTTGAATTTGCATACAATCGGGCAGAACATTCCACCACCAAGGTAAGTCCTTTCCAGGAAGTGTATGGATCTAATCCCCGTGCTCCTATTGATCTTTTGCCTTTACCTACTACTGAGCAGACACATAATAATGCTAAGAAGTATGCTGATTTTATTTTGAAAATGCATGAAACAACTAAAGAAAATATTGAAAAGATCAACGAAAAGTATAGAATTGCTGGTAGTAAAGGTAGAAAAGAAGTTACTCTTGAACCGGGTGATTTAGTGTGGTTACACTTGAGAAAAGATAGATTTCCAGAGCTTAGAAAATCTAAATTGATGCCTAGGGCTGCTCGTCCTTTTAAAATAATTGAGAAAATTAACGATAATGCATATAAACTTGAGTTGCCTCCTGAGTTTGGGGTTAGTCCCACCTTTAACATTTCAGATTTGAAACCATTCTTGGGAGAAGAAGATGAGCTTGAGTCGAGGATGACTCCACTTCAAGAGGGTGAGGATGATGAGGACATCACTCCTTTGGATACTTACAACAATCCTCAAGTTGTTATGCAAGGGCCAATTACTAGAGCTCAGGTACGACAATTGAATCTCCAGGTAAAATCGTTCCTAAGTTCTTCTTTTGATGACTTTGAGAATAGATTGCTATCTAATGATTTAATTATGATTAGGAACCTTGGAGAGGACCAGGAAGCATTTGGAGAGAGGCTAGGAGGTGGACAAGGCCAGCAAAGGCGTTCAAGTCAAGTTGGAGGCCCAATTTATATCGAGCTTGAGTCCATCTCAGATTACAGGAGCAGTCTGCAATAAATTGGTTGCCCAAATCACATGTGGACTCCGTTTTTGACGTTCAAGATATGTACGAAAAGCTAACAAGACCACCTTTCTAATATATCTGGTCTCACATCAAAATTCCTTCTGAGTCAACAGGAATCGTCTGAACAAGTCAGCATCCAGAATTTGTTAGGGTGCTATGCCACCATCTTTTGGGCCGTTGGGTCTTGTATCGTGTCAGAGTCTATTAGGGACGCATCCAGGGGTCCTTGGCTAAACCCTATATATTGAGTAGAAGTCATCGAGTTAGGGTTAGGTTTTGCTTAGATTATTCTGCCATTGCAATTTCGCCGTCTACATCGGTTTGTGGAACCCCAACTTTGTGTGCTAAACATCCATCTGCAATTCAGGTTGTGTTTTCTTTGGTCTTGCAAATTTCTTCGATTGTTTGTAGGAGAAATACCTTCATGGTTAGGTCAACTGTGTGAGAGCGTGGCCGATAAGAACAAGACGCGCGGGTGTAGTGAATGCGAGGTGATGATCCACTGATCGGAAGCCTCAAAACGTGAATGCCCACACGTCGCCAAATCGAACCTATCAGAAGGTCGGGCACCTAGTCTTGCATCACTCCCTCTCCTGTGCCTGGGCTTTCAGCTCAGCTTCGAGGGCTGCAAATCAAAACAGTCAAGAACTCAAAATGGTAGTCAGAGCTCAATAAGGCGGTTGGGAATCAACAGCGATGGAGAAATCTACTCGGGATTTACTCGGGAGGACAACACAGAAGACTTACTTCTGATCTTTTCGGCTAGAGCCTAGTTTTTGTCCCTGAGCTTAACAACCGATCCCCTCAGCCATGTTTCCCTCTCTTGGCTAGTCCGCTCCAGGTCATGCTTGGCTACCTGGAGCTAGCACAGGTGTTGGAGCTGGGGGACGAGCTCGGTTAGGATCTTGTTCATCTTTTCTGAGCGATCGATGATCTTCTGCTCAAAACAAAACAAAGGAAAAATAGAGTCAAACGACAGAGTACTAGATCAATGGAAATTATCAAGAACTCAACATGGTGAGATTTGCTACATACCTGGACTCCCCTGGACACAACGATTGCAGCATGTAGAAGATTTTCATGTTCCCTCATTGCTGCTTGCTCGTCGTGCTCGTAGCTCTCCACAACTCCCTCAGGGGTAACCTAGTCAAAAGTTCTTGGGATGTTGCATGGTGGGGCTTCGAGCCTGGGGAGATCTCCTTCATCAGAAGACGACGATATTGACGGTGATGGGGTGTTGGCCCTAAACTCGGTAGCTGTAGGGGCTTCGGCGATCTGCTCAGGGGCTGGAGCAGCAGCTTCAACACTCGCTCCCTGGTTGGCCGGAGTTGGTGATCTTGCTGTCAGGACTGCTTCAGCTTCAGTAGCTAGGGCAGCCTCTGGCTTAGCATACGAAATCGTTGGTGCTGGCTCGGTTGGGACAGGCTCGGTGGCAGGAGTAGTTGGTGTAGTCCCCAGGATCTATGTCAACTCGCTTCCTGCACAATATGTAAAATATCAAGGCACTACCACATCATTCAAGATTCCTAAAAGATTGAAGATTGCTTACCTCTTGGAAGTCTTGAACTTCCACAAGGGAGCTCTAGAAGACGTCGGCGAAGGACTTGATAGCCTACTTGGTGGTGGAGAGCTACCGGCTGTCGGGCCAGTCGGTGCAGTAGTCGGTGGTGGTGATTTGGTCCTAGTCGGTTCTATTCCTGACGCAACCGACTGGGGTATTGAGGCACTTGGCGGTGCTAGCCTTAGGCTTGATGTTGCTGACCTTGAGCTCGGCAGAGCTGGCCTTGGGCTCGATGTGGCTGGCCTTGAGCTTGGCGGTGCTGGCCTTGGGCTTCATGTTGTTGGCCTTGAGCTTGGAGACACTGGTCTTGGGCTTGGCTGCCTGGGAGCTAAACTGGAAGGGTCCTTGATCTTCAGGCTTCTCGGCGCTACATTCGGCGTGCTTGTCTTCTTCTTGCCTAGGTCTTCAGATGGTTTCTTCCCAGTCCTCTTGGAGCTAGGTTGGGCAGCAGAAGGACTGGGTGGCCGTTTCTTCGACTGGGTGGTCAGCTGAGTTTGAGAGTCAATGTCAAACTCCATACAGTCCTGCATGTATTTTGACAATATACATCATGCACCACAGAACAATCCAAGACAGAAATTCACAGACATTCATCATAGAAGGATGGCAATCCAGTATCAATCTTTCAAGATTACCTATGGCTGAGGCCTGCTCTAGCTATAGGGCGTGGGGGCGCGTTCTGTGTCCTCAGTCTCCACTACACCATTGACAAAGAAGTCGAGCAGGGTATCAGTGACCTTGTTCTTGTCAGCTATGTAAGGGTATTCGTGGCTGGGATCATCCTTGCCCTAGTAATCCCAACCAAAATGGCTCCTGGCCTTCAGTGGCCTGGTGCGGCGGTTCAGGAAGCACTTCGCCACCTAGGGACCAGTCAGCCCCGAGCTCTTCAGGAGATCTATCTTCTCCATCAACTGGTATACTTGCCCCATTTCTTCATAATTTGGCACTGAAGACCAGCTGGGCAGAACAATTGGTGGAGAACTAGTGAAAGGGGGCAGAGAAGGTTCGAGATTAAAATAGTAGAACCATTCTCTGTGCCAGCCCTTGAGGGAGGTTTTCAAAGGAATGTTGAGATAGGTTTTCTTCATCTCATTCCTCAGATGGAGACCGGCTCCCCCAATGGTTTGGTCTTATTCTTGGATAGTTGGGGCTTGATAAGAAAAAGGTATCGAAAGAGATTGAACTGGGCTTAACCCCTAAAAAGGCTTCGTACAAAGTGGCGAAGATGGAGATATGTAGGATAGAGTGGGGATTCAAGTTCACCAACTCTATTTGGTAAAAAGAGAGAAGTTGGTGGAGAAAATCTGAAGAAGGGAGGGCAAGACCGCGATTGAAGAACGAGGTGAAGACAACAGTCTCACCAGATTTGGGCACTGGCAAGGATTCCCCTTCTGCGGTGCGCCAATGGATGACATCTTCAGCTTCAATCATTTCTCCAACAGCTTCAGCTTCAGTGGATTGTAGTCCGACATCGGCAAAACTTCGGCGCAGATATCTGGGATCTCAAATGGGGCCCTCGGCATTGCTGCAGGTCAAAAGATTTGGGGGAAATACTGGTAAAGGCTTGGAATGGATGCAGCGAAGCAGAATCGGGCGAGTCTTGAGCAAGGGTGCAGGCTACAGTGAACTCTAGCGAGGCGAAGCGCGAAATATGGGCGCGGAAGCTAGAAGATGAAACGATTGGCGGATTAGAGAAGATGAGAGAATCTTTTTTCTCTCTCCCTGCTTTTATAGAGCCTGTGCTGATAAGTGGGCTTGGGCCGACAAATTCAGTACTAGGCCACAAGACATGAGTTTCTAAATGGCATGCTCTATTGAGCCGACTGTTGGCTGTGTTAAAATCATAATGCAGATGCTATTTACAAAAACCGATTAAATAATCAGATATGCTTCAGGAAAGCCTAATTGCTGGATACATGTGTCTAGATATCTGAATTATTTATCAAGTATTGAGGATACATCCTTATAAGGATCGATAGCTAGTCTCCATTAAAATTGAGGATGCAGGTATCTCTCAAGAACACCTGATCACATATTGGGTTAAAATCCAAGAAGTGGTACTTGGCTTACATGCTTAGCCAACAATTGCCCTGAGCAAAAATTCATCCAGCTGACATGATGCTGAAGAGTCTAATATTTGATTAGTACACTACTTGGGAAAGACTGAAAGGTTAAAGATCTTTGACTTTATGTTTAATTGTTTTACAATTAAGTACAAAGTCGGGGGCTACACCTAATAGGTACGCCTATTCGGCGCACACTATTCATATTTTTCCATGAAGCCCTTCATAGCCTCATTGCCAGCTGACATGAAGCAGGACTCGGGAGAAGAAGCACTCGGACAAAGAGTACTCGGGAGCAAGGCACTCGGGATTTCTTCACCGTGGAGGATGAGCACTCAGCTTGAGCTGTGACTCAACTATGAAGGTCTCAGGGGCTGCTGTGGAGGCCATGGGCCTCATGAGAAGTATATGGGCCACTCGGACAGAGGATAGGCCTAACCATGTAATTAGAGATACAATAGGACTCGGCATACATTACCTTGTACGACAAGGAAAGGATATAGTCTTAGTCAGGCACGTTGTATTCCTAAAAGGAAATCCCTTGGTCAGAGTCCGACTGGGATTCCTATCCTGTGACCTTGTCCCCCTGTATATAAGGGGAGGCAAGGCGCCCCCTGAGGGCAGAGAGAGAGGAGAAGAGATCAGAGTGCATACAATCTCACCAGAGAAACCTCAAAGGCAATACACCACAACTGGACGTAGGGTATTACCTCATCTCGAGGGCCTGAACCAGTATAAATTGTTCCGTGTTCCATTGCAGTCCATCAAGTTTAGGTCTCACGAGTAGCCCCATATTCTTATTGCCGATACAAAACATCGACAGCGCCCTTCCATGGGGTAATCACTGGCCTATCTTCTACCCCACTCCGATAGATCACTTCGCCAGTAACTTTTGGCACACGAGAGAATTTCCACACCGAGAATATCTGCTTCGAGGTTGCCGACTTTGAGACCGCGTATCATGCCATACTCGAATAGCCAGCACTAGCCAAATTCATGGCAGTGCCTCATTACACATACATGGTGCTCAAGATGCCAGGACTAGCAGGAGTACTTTCCTTGCGTAGCGATGTCAAGCAAACCTTCACCTGCGACAAGGAGAGCTACGAGCTGGGCCAATCTCAAGAAGCGGCAGTCAGGCGGAACAATATCCGACTAGCCGTGACAACTGCAAACGAGGACGACCAAGCTCTGGCAAAAATAGCAGCCAAGTCGAGAATTTCAGCAGATTCAGAAACAAAGAAGATCCCCCTAGACCCTTCCGACCCCTCCAAGACTGCGCTCGTCGGGACCAGACTCGACCTAAATAGGAAGACGCGCTCGTCACCTACCTCTAGGCGAACAGGGATATTTTTGCTTGGAAATTTTCCGACGTGCCTGGTGTACCAAGGGAGGTGATTGAGCATTCCCTCAACATCAAGCTAGACGCCAAACCAGTCAAACAACGGCTACGGCGCTTTGCGCAAGACCACAAAGATGCTATTTGGGAGGAGATAACCAAGCTCCTTGCAGCCGGGTTCATCAAAAAGGTCTACCACCCGGATTGGCTGGCAAACCCAGTTCTGGTCCGGAAGAAGAACGGTAAATGGCGCATGTGCATCGACTACATCGTCTTGAACAAAGCATGCCCCAAGGACCCATTTGGTCTACCAAGAATAGACTAGGTGGTTGATTCAACCGCGGGGTGTGGGTTACTCAGTTTTCTCGACTATTACTCAGGATATCATCAAATCAGCCTGAGGGAGGAGGACTGCCTAAAAACTTCTTTCATCATGCCATTTGGAGCATACTGCTATGTCACTATGCAGTTCGGGTTGAAAATGCCTGTGCAACATATCAACTGCTATCCAGCGGTGTCTTCACACTCAACTCAGGCGCAATGTGGAGGCGTATATCGATGATGTGGTAATCAAGACCAAAGCCAAGGAAAACCTCATCACCGATTTAGAGGAAACTTTCCAAAGCTTTCAGAGATTCAATATGAAGTTGAACCCGGAAAAGTGTGTCTTCGGAGTACCTTCGGTAAAATTACTCGGCTTCATCATATCACATCGAGGCATTGAGGCCAATCTAGAGAAAATCAATGCTATCATGAACATGGCACCCCCGACTAGCCAGAAGGACGTTCAAAAGCTAACAGGATGCATGGTGGCACTCAGCCGATTCATCTCCCGACTTGGTGAACGGGGCATGCCTTTTTTCAAGCTGTTGAAGAAAGCGGACCATTTTCAATGGACACCCGAAGCCTAGAAGCCTTCGAGGACTTCAAGAAGTTCCTCACATCACCACCAGTGTTGGCGTCACCTATGCTCAAGGAACCACTAATGTTGTATCTGGCGGCAATTACTCAAGTCGTCAGCACGGTGTTGGTAGTCGAGCTGGCAGAGCTAGGGCACATACAGAAAATAGAGAGGCCAGTCTACTTCATCAGTGAAGTCTTAGCCGACTCCAAGATGAGATATCCTCAAGTTCAGAAGCTATTGTATGGTCTACTCATTACTGTCCAGAAGTTACTGCACTATTTTCAGTCGCATCAGGTAACCATCGTCACGTCATATCCACTCGGGGACGTTCTGCACAACCGCGAGGCTACTGGCAGAATCACTAAATGGGCGCTTGAACGGATGGTGTTTGACATCGTTTTTCAACCTCGGACAGCAATCAAGTCATAAGCCTTGGCTGACTTCATGGCCGAGTGGATGGAAGTTCAAGCGGCTACAAACACGGACAAGCTAGAGTACTAGATGATGTACTTTGACGGTTCCCTATGGATCGGCAGAGTAGGGGCCAGCGTCATTCTGACGTCACCTACTGGTGAAAAATTGAAGTATGTCCTCCAGATTCACTTCCCAGCATCCCACAACATCACCGAGTACGAGGCACTCATCCACGGGCTCCGCATTGCCATATCACTCAGAATTCGCTGACTGGTAGTACGCGGGGATTCACTTGTAGTCGGAGAAGACCTGTACCATCGAAGTGCATCCGGAGTCCTCATGTGCTGCGTCACACCTGAGGAGGGTAAGCAGATTCTGCAATCGATCCACCCAGGTATCTGTGGCAACCATGCTGCCAATTCTTTGCATGGCAAACACATCTTCCAGCTCAAGAACATCAAACAATTCCAATCTCTTGGCCCTTTGCTGTATGGGGGCTTGACATGGTCGGGCCGTTCAGAAAAGCGCCAGGAGGGTTCACACACTTGTTCATCGCAGTGGACAAATTCACAAAGTGCATCGAGGTAAAACCCGTTGCTACCATAACAACGGCAAGGGCAAAAGATTTCATCATGAGTATCATATACTAATATAGAGTTCCCAACCACATCATAACCGACAATGGCACTCAGTTCACTGGCGGACTTTTCCAAGATTTCTTTGATGACTTCAGCATCAAGATCTGTTATGCTTCTATGGCACGCCCACGAAGCAACAGGTAGGTCGAGCGTGGTAATGGCATGGTCTTACAAGGTATCAAGACTAGGGTATTCGACCGACTACAACCATATGCAAGGCGGTGCGTGCAAGAACTCCCATCTGCTCTCTGGTCTTTGAGAACCACGGTTAGTTGGGCAACAGGGCAATCCCCTTTCTTCCTAGTCTATGGTGCGGAGGCTATGTTACCAACTGAGTTGGAGTTCGGCTCACCACGAGTTCGGGCCCACTCAGAAGATAAATCAAATGAAGACCAATTGGTCGAACTCGATCAGTTGGAGGAAGCAAGGGACATCACAACTATTCAGTCGGCAAGGTATCTTCAAGGCCTATGTTGTTATCACAGTTGGAATATTCGTGGCCGCGCCTTTTTGGTGGGAGATCTCGTCCTGAGAAAAATACAAACCACCAAAGACAGGCATAAACTATCCCCTTTATGGGAAGGGCCGTTCATTATCACTGAGGTAACACATCCGGGCGCCTACCTACTAAAGACAGAAGACGGTGTCCTAGTCAGTAACTCACGGAATATAGAACAGCTACGTCCTTTCTATACCTGAGTCTTGTATTTTTTTTATACATATGAATAAAGCTTTTTTCTCTGACTCACTACATCGCTTGTCTTAACCGAGTAGTGAGTCGGGGGCTACATGTATTACATGCCTTGCTTTTATTAATAAAATCCAAGCTTGTTCTATTTGAGTCATGAAGTTCTACAACGATTATGTTAAGTTTGCCCAAGTACAGCTTTGCGAGGTGAATGTTTTTCCTAAGTTTGTCTCGAATCACTCGGCGTGAACTATCTAGTGGGTAAAGCAACATATTTAGCAAACATAAGCAACATATTTACAACAGTTACAATTCAGAGCAGACAAGTACTCAGCAGAATTTAGCAAACATAAGCAACATATTTACAATAGTTACAATTGGTCATCCATGGACACCGATTGCATAATTGTTTCATGTTTACATTGCCAGGTCCCTAGCTATCACCTCTGTGGTTGCCCTCACCTGGCTTACCAGCTCCATGCCTTCTTCTGGTGTCATCCCCTCGGCAAATCCCTCACCGATGGCCTCGATATCTACCTGGGGTAGAGCGATTTGGTCATGGCGAGTGCCTGGGTGACTCCTACTGCTATGCTCTCCTCTGAGTACTTCTTCAAGATACTAAAGCTTCGTTGAGGCGTTCTACTACTTGGGCGATCGAGTTGGAGCTGGACCCAGGGTGGTGCGGCTACATGATATCAAGGAGAATCTTCGCAGAGTCAACGATGATTTGTCGTGACTCCTTGATGATCTTAATTTCCTTCGCAAAGGCACCGAACTGGATTTTTGAGTTGGCCAAGGACGCTGCTCGCACATCAACAGACATATCAGTTTGTTGGAACAAGCAGTCAGAGCCAATTTACACCAGGCAGAAGACTTACTGGAGTAGTTGGCTTCCACTTTCGACTTGGCCTTCTTGACTTCTTTCAACTTCTTCTCGAGGCGCTCATTCTCCTTGGTTTGGGCATTGAGCTCAGATTCAAGGTCTGCAACATAAGACAGTCAAGACTTGATAACACAGAGAAAAGTACTCGGGATTCACTCGGGAAGACCACAACAAGGAGACTTACTTCGTATCTTCTCGGCTTGGGCTCAGTTTTCGTCCCTAAGCTTGTCCACGGACCCCCTCAGCCATGTTTCTCTCTCCTAACTGGTCCGCTCCAGGTCATCCTTGGCCACCTAGAGCTAGCGAAGCTAGAGCAACTGAGGGGCGAGCTCGGTCAAGACCCTGCCTATTTTTTTAGAGCAGTCGATGACCCTCTGCTCAAGATATATCAAAGACAGTCAAAATCGACAGACAGAATACAAGATTCAGAAAATTCATTAGTCAGCAAACGCAATAGGATTGACTATGTACTTGAATCCCCTTCGACATAGCAATTGTAGCGTACATCAGATTGGTTCTCTCTCTTAAAGCTACTTACTCGTTGTGTTCAAAACTGTCCACCACCCCCTCAGGAGAAACCCAGTAAAATGTTCTGGGGCAGTTTGGCGAACGAGCTTCAGAAGATGACGACAACTCCGGCAATGGGGTCCTGGGTCCTAGCTCAACCGCTGCAGGGGCTTCTAGGACCGGCTCAGGGGCTGGAGCTGCAACTTCAACTTCGATATCCTGGCTGGCTGGTGCTGGTGGCTCGGCTGTCAGGATCGCCTCAGCCTCAGTAGCTAGGGCGGCCTCTGGCTCGGCCTGCAGCATTGCTTGCTCTGGTTCTGCCAGGACGTGTTTGGCAGCAGGCATTGGTGGCGTAGTCCCCCGGGGTCTGTGTCACTTCGCTTCATGTAGAAATTGTCGGCAATCATGATACTACGATGACATTCAAGTCTCTCAGAATATTAAAGATTCTCTACTACCTCTTGGAAGTCTTAAACTTCCATAGTGGTGCTCTGGTGGAGGTCGGCAAGGGGCTTGATAGCCTACTTGGCGGCAGAGAGCCACCGGCAGTTGGGCTCGTTGGCGCGGCAGTTGGTGGAGGCGAGCTGGCCCCAGTAGGCACTGTGCCTGACACAACTGACTGGGGGGTCGGGGCACTCTGTGGCGCTGGCTTCGGGCTTAGCGGCCTAGGGGTTGAGCTGATGGGGTCCTTGATCTTTAAGCTCCCTTGCATCGTACTCGGCGTGCTCTTCTTCTTCCCCTGGTTAGTCACTGGTCTTTTCCCAGCCCTCTTGGAGCTGGGTTGGGCAGCAGAGGGGCTGGCTGGGCATTTCTTTGATCCCACGGCAGACTGGTCCTAGGAATCAGCATCGAATTCCTCATAGTCCTACAAATATTTGGACAACATCCATCATACATTGCAGAATTGGACAGGCATTCACAACATTCATCATAGATGGATATCAAGCTAATAGCAAAATCACAAGATTACCGTTGGCTAGGGCCTGCCCTTGCAGTAGGGCTTGGGGGCTCGCTCCTCGTCCTCGGTCTCCACAACCCTGTTGACAAAGAAGCCTAACAAGGTGTCGGTTAACTTCTCCTTGTCAGCGACATCGGGACGCTCTCGGCTGGGGTCGTCTTTGCCCTAGTAATCCCAGCCGAAGTGGCTCCTGGCCTTCAGTGGTCAGGTGCGGCGGTTCAAGAAGCACCTAGCTACCCATGTACCTATCAAGCCTGTGCTCTTCAGGAGGTCAATCTTCTCCATCGGCTAGTACACTTGCCCCATTTTTTCATATGTTGGCATAGAGGACCAGCTGGGCAGGACGGATGGAGGAGAGCCAGAAAACAGGGGAAGAGAGGGTTCAAGATTTGAACAGTAAAACCACTCTCGCTGCCATCCCTTAAGAGAAGTTTTTAGGTGGACATTGAGGTAGGTCTTCTTCATCTCATTTCTAAGCTGAAGACCTACCCCCCGATGGTCTAGATCTTATTCTTGGAGGGCTAGGGCTTGATGTGAAAGAGGTATCGAAAAAGATTGAGGTGCGGCTTGACTCCCAGAAATGATTCGCAAAGAGTGGCGAAGATGGAAATCTGAAGAATCGAGTTGGGATTGAGATTCACCAACTCGATCTGTGTGGGTGCCATGGCCCCGGGTACCTCATGACAAGCATATGGGCCACTCGGATAGAGGATGGGCCTGGCCTTGTAATTAGAGATATAGCTAGATTCGGCAGACTTTGCCTTGTATAGAAAGGAATATACAGTCCTAGTCGGGTGCGTTATATCTCTAAGAGGAGATCCCTTGGCCGTATCCGGTTGGGACTCCTACCTTGTAACCCTGTCCCCCAGTATATAAGGGGAGGCAGGGCACCCCATGAGGGCAGGTGCACACAAGTTCATCAGAACTACCACCGTATATCCTCAAAGGAATACATACAAACTGGACGTAGGGTATTTCCTCACATCGAGGGCCTGAACCAGTATAAAATCTCCTTGTGTTCCTTTGCAATCCATCAAGTTTCCATCCACCGAGTAGCCCCATATATTTATTGCCGGTGTAAAACATCGACAGTTGGTGCGCCAGGTAGGGGCTTCGGCGCGATCTACATCTACAAGCTCGATGGATCCAGCAACCAAAGTCGACGGCGGCAAACTCTCCCCCGGAGATACAATCGCATTCAGAAGCCTCGACTTCATCGCCGACCAGATCGGCAATCTCACCTTGGCCGACTCGGACTCGATCCGATCTGCCAGGGAACCAGCCGACTCCGCGCCAGTCGGCCTACACGATGCTGCAGCAATCTTTCACGACATGCTGCGGCAATCTCCAGTACACCCGAGTCCAGGGACAACTCTTTCTTTCGGTGTTCGACTCAGACTCGGTTTTGAGCCGGCCGAGATCGGGCCAAAAAAGGAAGAGATCGTCAACTTCCCGTTTGGACTCGGCGACACCGCGGATATCTACAATCTACATCCGACGCGGCAAACCCGATCCTCTGGAGTTCGACTCGGATACGGCCCCGAGCCGCTCGAGATCGGATCTAGGGAGGTCGGAGTTGTAATCACCCCCATCAACTATTCCGACTACGACTCCCAGTCGGACTACGACTCCCAGTCGGATTCCGACTCTAAGTCGGACAGCAGTTTAGCAAGCTTCTCCCCGCCACGAGAAATCTTCATGGCATCCAAAGGCTCTACTCCTACTCAGGAATCACGCCGACTACATGAGCAACAAGAGGAGGAAGCCTGCCGACTGCGAGAACAACAGGAGGAAGAACCAAGACGCCTGCACGCCCGCAACGACGGCCTACGCAGGGCTGGGCGAACCGCTCAGCAACAAACCCTCCAAACAAAAGTCGGTGACCACGACGTCTTCGTCACACCACAACAGAACATCGTGGCCGCCGCAACCCTACTGGACACGGTCCAACTTGGGCCTGATCACCAGGCCACCCCGACGATCGCAAGGATAAAAGCCAGGCTTACCGCTGCTGCATGCCAACAACACCAACAGTCGGGCAACACACTCATACCGACCAGTCGGTCGGCTTCCCCAGCGGCAGTCTCGTCCACCTCAAAGCGACGCCGAGCGGCCGGCTCTAGTCGGCTGCACACGGGGTCACGCTAAACGTTACTCAGGACCCCCAACAACAATTGGCGGCTCCGAGGCCAACCACGGCATAACCTTCAGCAAGACACCAACGCTCGGCACCGCGAACAAGAAGATGACGAGCAACGTCGACTGGAAGACAGGAACGAGTGCTTCGGCTTCCACCACGAGCGGTTTCGCCGCCGTAGTCGGGGTCGGAGTCCTCATGAAGATGGAGTACCGGCCTTCACCCAGGAGCTACAACAGGTCGACTGGCCGTCGGGTTTCAAGCCTACAGGCATCGACAAATACGACGGCAAGACCAATCCCGAGTCCTGGCTCACGGTCTACACTCTGGCGATCCGAGCAGCTGGAGGAAATCACAAAGTCATGGCTAACTACCTCCCGGTCGTTTTAGCCGACTCAGCGAGGACGTGGCTAACAGGACTTCCCAAGCAATCAATCAGCTCCTGGGGAGAACTCCGAGAACGCTTCATCGCCAACTTCCAGGGAACATACGAGAGGCCATCTTCCGCATACGACTTATATCAGTTGCATCAAAGGAAGAACGAGTCTCTTCGTGACTTCATTAAGAGGTTTTCTGAGAAGAAGAGCTCAATCCCTAATGTCAAGGATGAGGTCATCATCGCCGCCTTTCGAAAAGGAGTCAAAGACACCTCGTTCATCGACAAATTCACACGGAAGCCTCCCAACTCTGTCAAGGCTTTATTCGACATGGCGAACAAATACGCCGACTCAGCCCACGCTGTTGCTGAGGCCCTTGAAGATAAAAAGGCATCCTGACAGAGGAAGCGGGAGGGCACCAACGACGCGGTCCCGACTAAAGCCGGGAATCACAAACGCAAGTCAGACGGCTTCATTGTGGCAGTCGGTCACAATCGTCTTCGACTTTCGACAATTGAAGATTATCAGAACAACAAGTGACATGCTTGGGGGCTCACAAGCTCAAACGCAAGGATGGTATCCCCACTCCGAAATACCGAACAGCTAAGTCGCTTCCTGATAAATATTTCTTCACACGGCCTTGCCAATGCCACTTACACCTAATAGGTGCACAAGCTGCACTCTTCTCTGTTTTTGCTCTTAAATGATTGCAAAAGTACTTGAGTAGCATAAACCCTGATCCGTGAAACTTTGCTCCATGAAAGACGAACTCAAGTCACCCAAAATGCGTGTCTGGGAAAGAGCCATGAGCCAACTCCCGACGCTAGGGGGCTATGACTAGTCGGGCAGAGTGTTTAAACGTAAGGGGTCAACTACTCGGGGAAATTAATATCAAAAAGAGGAAAAACTCGTATTTACATGTATTGTAAAATACATTTTATTCGGGTGATTATTTCCATCATCAGATGCTACTCATCCGATATCTTTATATTGCAGGCCCAGCTCCGGATACGCGTGACAGGAACTTAGGGCTGTGAGCCTATCTCCTACGCTCAGGGGCTGGACAAGTCTGCCAAAATACACTCGGGATGCTCCATGAGGGCTACTTACCGAGTACTTGCACCAGTCGGGACAACATCTTCCTCGGCTACGCTCCATGTGAGCTGACAACCGACTTCCGGCACTAGTCGGGGGTCGTATATCACTCGGCTGGGTGAGGTACGCCCCATGAGGGTCACTAGCCGAATCTTATGCTAATGCAAGGTTCGGGTACCTCGCTTGGCTATAACTCTGTTGGGTAGGGTATGCCCCATGAGGGTCGCTAGCCGAATCCTATGCTAATGCACGGTTCGGGTACCCTGCTCGGCTCTCCTGAAGTCAGAGAAGACTTACATCGTCAAAGCGCATCCGGAGTTCTCATGCACCACGTCACACTTGAGGAGGGCAAGCAGATCCTGCAATATACCTACTTAGACTTCTGTGGCAACCAGGTTGCATTCGGAATGTAAGTCAGAAAGGCTTGTGAATAAGGATTTCTCTGGCTGATTGCGGTTACTGACACCAAAAAACTCATCCTGACATGCGATGGATGAGACTTCTATAAAGCTATGCTGGATAGGTCGGCTCATGCCGGCTTATTTGGTAGCAGCCACCAAGATATGAGTTCCTACAGTAGCATGCTCCATGTGGGCCGCCCGTAGGCTGAGTTGAAATTATAGCGCTGGTGCTACCAACAGGAGCCGATGAGGTAAACAGATATGCTTCATGAGAGCCTTATTGCTAAACATATATGTTTGGGCATCCGTTTTATCCACCAGGTCTCGAGGATATATCCTTACAAGGATCACAAGCTGGTCTTCATTAAAATTGGGGATGCAGGTATCTTTCTCGGGTACACCTGACCACGCCGTGGATTTATTTTCATAAAGTGGTACTCGGCCTACATGCGTGGCCATCAGTTGCCATGAGCAACATTATTCCCACTGACATGATGTGGAAGAGTCTAACTTTCGAGGAGTGCACTACTCGGGAGAGACTATAAATTTCTCATTCCCGCTGACATGATGCAGAGGAGTCTAACTTTCGAGTAGTGCACTACTCGGGAGAGACTATAAATTTCTCATTCCCGCTGACATGATGCGGAGGAGTCTAACTTTCGAGTAGTATACTACTCGGGAAAGACTATAAACATTCTTCCAGCTGACGAGCTGAAGAGTCTAACTTCCGAAAGGGACGCCGCTCGGGAAAGACTATAAACACCTTTTCCAGCTGACATGAAGCTGACGAGTCTAATTTTCGAGTAATATATTACTTGGGAAAGACTATAAATAATCATCCCGGCTGACATGATGCCGACGAGTCTGATTTTCGAGTAATATACTACTCGGGAAAGACTATAAACACCCCCTTTCCAGCTGACATGACGCTGAAGAGTCTCATATACGAGTAGCATCCTACTCGGCAAGACTACAAACACACATTCCGACTGACATGAAGTCGAAGAGTCCCACATACGAGTAGTTCCCTACTCGGCGAGACTGTAAATTATATTCCGGTTGACACGATACCGAAGAGTCTCATATACCAGTAGTATACTACTCGGGAAAGACTACAAGGTTAAAGATCTTTGACTTTACGTTTAATTGTCTTCACAATTAAGCACAAAGTCGGGGGCTACACCTAATAGGTGCGCCTATTCGGCGCACACTATTCCTACTTCTACATGGAGCCCTTCATAGCCTCGCTGCCAGCTGACGTGAAGCAGGACTTGGGAGAAGAAGCACTCGGACAAAGAGTACTCGGGAGCAATGCACTCGGGAATACTTCACCATGGAGGATGAGCACTTGGCATCAGCTGTGACTCAACTATGAAGGTCTCGGGGGCTACTGTGGGTGCCATGGGCCCCGGGTACCTCATGACAAGCATATGGGCCACTCGGATAGAGGATGGGCCTGGCCTTGTAATTAGAGATATAGCTAGATTCGGCAGACTTTGCCTTGTATAGAAAGGAATATACAGTCCTAGTCGAGTGCGTTATATCTCTAAGAGGAGATCCCTTAGCCGTATCCGGTTGGGACTCCTACCTTGTAACCCTGTCCCCCAGTATATAAGGGGAGGCAGGGCGCCCCATGAGGGCAGGTGCACACAAGTTCATCAGAACTACCACCGTATATCCTCAAAGGAATACATACAAACTGGACGTAGGGTATTACCTCACATCGAGGGCCTGGACTAGTATAAAATCTCCTTGTGTTCCTTTGCAATCCATCAAGTTTCCATCCGCCGAGTAGCCCCATATATTTATTGCCGGTGTAAAACATCGACAATCTGGTAGAAGGCAAGCAGCTGGCGAAGAAAATCCAAAGAAGGGTGGGCTAAACTGTGGTCGAAGAACGAAGTGAAGACCAAGGTCTCGCCTAGATTGGGGGCTAGAATGGATTACCCCTCGGCAGTGCGCCAGTGGTTCACCTCCTGTTGTTGTAGAATCATCCGCTTCTCCAAGAGCTTCAACTTCACCAAGCCGCAATCTGACACTGGCCATACTGCAGGCACCATGTCGGGGATCTCGAACAGGGCCTTTGGCATTGCTGGGGGAAAGGGAGATCAACGGAAAGGCTTGCGGAGGTCGGGAATCGAAAAGGCGGAACGGAGCTCTACGGGTTCCGAGTTGGGGATGCGATTAGCAGTGAACCCTAGCGAGGCGGAAAGCATGAAGATTGGGCACGGAACTAGAAGCCGAAGCGATTTGGCAGATTGGGGGAGAAAGGGGAATCTTCTCTCTCCCGTCGCCTTATAAGGCCTAAATCACGTTAGTGGGCTTGGGCTGACTAGCTTGGTGATGGGTTGTAAGATATGAGTTTCTAAATGGCATGCCCTATTGGGCCGACTGTTGGCTATGTTAAAATCATAGTACAAATGCTATTTTACAGAAACTAATTAAATAATCAGATATGCTTCATGCTAAGCCTAATTGTTGGACACATGTGTTCAGATATCTGCATTATTTAACATGTATTGAGCATATATCCTAATAAGGATCAACAGTTGATCGCCATTAAATGGGGATGCAGGTATCTCTCAAGAACACATAACCACATATTGGGTTAAAAATCCATAAAGTGGTACTCGGCTTACAAGCTTAGCCAAAATTGTCTTAAGCAAAAATACTTCAGGCTGACATGATACTGAAGAGTTTAATTTCTGGGTAGTATACTACTTGGAAAATGCTATGAAGTTAAAGATCTTTGACTTTATGTTTAATTGTTTTACAATTAAGATCAAAGTTAGGGCTACACCTAATAGGTGTGCCTATTCGGTGCACACTATTCATATTCTCTTATGAAGCCCTTCATAGCCTCGTTGCTAACTGATATGAAGTGGGACTTGGAGAAGAAGCACTCGGACAATAAGTACTCGGGAGCAAAGCACTCGGGAAGTCTCCACCTAGGAGGATGAGCACTCGGCATCAGCTGTGACTCACCTATGAAGGTCTCAAGGGCTATTGTCGAGGCCATGGGCCCCGAGTACCTCATGAGTAACATTAAGGCCACTCGGACAGAGGATGGGCCTAAGCATGTGATTAGGGATCAACAGGACTCAGTGAATATTACCTTGTATGATAAGGAAAGGATATAGTCCTAGTTGGGTATTTTGTATCTCTAGAAGGAAATCCCTTGGTCGGAGTCCGACTGTGATTCCTACCCTATAACCCTGCCTCCTTGGTATATAAGGGGAGGTGGGGAGCCCCATGAGGGCAGAAGCAGAAGACATACAACCTCTCTAGAGAAACCTCAAAGGCAATACACAACAGCTGGAAGTAGGGTATTACCTCATCTTGAGGGCCTGAACCAGAATAAAATCGTTTCGTGTTCCTTTGCAATCCATCAAGTTTAGGTCTCACGAGTAGCCTCATATTCTTATTGCCAATATAAAACATCGACAGTTGGGGTTGTCATCACACCATTGAACTACTCCGAGTCTGACTCTTAGTCGAATAGGAGCTCAGCAGCTTGTCTCTACTGGGCGAAGTCTTTATAGCGTCAAAGGGCTCAACCCTGGGGCAAGATACGCACTGACTACGTGACCAGCAAGAGGAGAAGGCTCGCCGACTGCGTGAGCAACAAGAGAAAGACGCACGACGCTTACAAGCCGAGCGCGAAGATCACAATGACAATTTGCGCAAGGTTGGATGGACAGCCCAACAAGAAATCCTCCAAACCAGAGTAGGCGATGACGACGTCTTCGTTACTCGCAACAGAACATTTTGGCTACAGCTACACTATTGGACACCCTGCAGCTGGGGCCGGACCACCAAGCTACCCCAACTATTGCAAGGATCAAAGCAGTGATAACCGCTGTAGCTTGTCAACAACGATAGCAGTCTGGAGACACGCTTATACCATCCAACAAAATACCTTCAGACGCTACGACTTCATTTGCTTCAGCACGACGCCGAGCAGCTGGCTCTAGTTAGCACCTCTCAGAGTCCCATCACATGTCACTTGGCAACCGTAGTAACGACTAGCGGTGATACCATCACAATGAGCGCCGAGATAACCAGGACGCTCAGGGGCGACTACGGCGGGATCACCGCCACGACATCAACTCTCGACGCCGAGAACACGAGGAAGATGAATGTCACCGACCCGAGGATGAGCACAAACGCTTAGGCCTCCACCACAAGAGATTTCACCGTCGCAGTCGAAATCGAAGCCCTCACCTAGATGAAGGGGTTCTGGCCTTCACTCATGAACTACAACAAGTTGACTGGCTATCCGGCTTCAAGCCGACTGGCATAGAGAAGTACCACGGCAAGACCAACCCTTAGTCCTGGCTAACCGTGTATACCTTGGCAATTCGTGCGGCTGGAGGTGACCACATGGCCATGGCAAATTACTTACCAGTCGCCCTGGCTGACTCAGCAAAAACATGGTCAACGGGGCTTCCCAGGTGGTCAATTGGCTCCTGGGGGTGTCAATGTTTTACATCGGCAATAAATATATGGGGCTATTCGTGAGACCAAAACTTGATGGACTGCAAAAGAACACGAAAGGTTTATACTGGTTCAGGCTCTTGAGATGAGGTAATGCCCTATGTCCAGTTATGGTGTATTTCCTTTGAGGATGTATGATTGTGCTTCTTTCGCCCTCAGGGGGCGCCCTACCTCCCCTTAAATACTAGGGGACAGGGTTACAAAGTAGGAGTTCCAATCAGACTACGACCAAGGAATTTCCTTCTAGGAATACAATATGCCCGACTAGGACTGTATCCTTTCCTGTCATATAGGGTTACGCATGCCGAGTCCTATTGTATCCCTAATTACAAGGTTAGGCCCATCCTCCGTCCGAGTGGCCCAATAGCTTCTCATGAGGTACCCGGGGCCCATGGCACCGACAGCAGCCCCTGAGACCTTCATAGTTGAGTCACAGCTGATGCCAGTGCTCATCCTCTACAGTGAAGAATTCCCGAGTGCATTGCTCCCGAGTACTCTTTGTCCGAATGCTTTTTCTTCTGAGTCCTGCTTCATGTCAGCTGGCAACAAGGCTATGAAGGTCTTCATAGAAAATTATGAATAGTGTGCGCCGAATAGGCGCACCTATTAGGTGTAGCCCCCGACTTTGTGCTTAATTGTGAAACAATTAAACATAAAGTCAAAGATCATTAACCTTGTAGTCTTTCCCGAGTAGTATACTACTGGTATATGAGACTCTTCAGCATCATGTCAGCTGAAATAATTTTTGCTCTTGGCAAATAATGGCTAAGCATGTAAGCCAAGTACCACTTTATGGATTTTAACCCAATATGTGGTCAGGTGTACTTGAGAGATACCTGCATTCCCAATTTTAATGGAGACCAGCTGTCAATCCTTATAAGGATATATCCTCAATACCTGGTAAATAATGCAGATACCCGAATGTGCACACCTGGCTGTAGGCTTAGCATGAAGCATATCTGATTGTTTAATCGGTTTCTGTGAATAGCACATGCACTGTGATTTTAACATAGTCAGCGAGCGGCCCAATAGAGCGTGCTATTGAGAAACTCATATCTTTGGCCTAATACCGAATCAGTCGGCCTAAACCGACCTACCCAGCACAGCCCTATAAAATTAGCATCCCTCGCATGTTAGGATGAGTACTTCAGCGTCGGTAACCGCAATCAGCCAGAGGAATCCTTGTCCGCAAGCCTTTCCGACTTATATTCTGGATGCAGCATGGTTGCCACAGATGCTCGAGTAGATATATTGCAGGATCTGCTTGCCCTCCTCAGGTATGACGCAGTGCATAAGAACTTCGGATGCACTTTGGCGATATAGGTCTTCTTTGACTTTGGCAAAGCCGAATAAGGTACCCGAACCTCGCATTAGTATAGGATTTGGCTGGCGACCCTCATGGGGCATACCTCACCCAGTAGAGTTGTGACCGAATAAGGTACCCGAACCTAGCATTAGCCTACGATTCAGCTGGCAACCCTCATGGGGCATACCCAACCTGGCAGAGTTGTGACCAAATAAGGTACCCAAACCTAGCATTAGCATAGGATTCGGCTGGCAACCCTCATGGGGCATACCCTACCTAGCCGAGTTGTACACGAGCCCCGACTGGTGCTAGAGGTCGGTTGTTAGCCGAATAAGGTACCCGAACCTCGCATTAGCATAGGATTCGGCTGGCGACCCTCATGGGGTGTACCTTACCCAGCAAAGTGGTACACGAGCTCCGACTGGTGCCGGAGATCAGTTATTAGCCAAATAAGGTACCCGAACCTAGCATCAGCATAGGATTCGGCTGGCGATCCTCATGGGGCGTACCTCACCCAGCAGAGTTGTGACCAAATAAGGTACCCGAACCTAGCATTAGCGTAGGATTCGGCTAGCAACCCTCATGGGGCGTACCTCACCCAGCCGAGTTGTAACCAAATAAGGTACCCGAACCTAGCATTAGAAAAGAATTTGGCTGGCGACCCTCATGGGGCATACCTCACCCAACCGAGTGGTACCCGAGCTCTGACTAGCATCGGAGGTCGGTTTTTAGCCCACACATGTGTCCCGACTAGTGCGAGTACTCGGACAATGGCTCTCGTGGAGCATTCCAAGTGATTCTTGAAGTGTCACACTTCAAGTGTATCTTGGCAAATGTTGACACCGAAAATCACCGACAACGTTGGGAACGAGCCGATAATATGGTTCGATGCACTAGACACGCGAAGGCCTGGGAGATCTGCTTAGCTCCAGTGCAGGTCCTAAATAGTTGAGATCGCGGGCGTGCCAGTCAATTTGACCCAGCAATTGACAAGGAGATAGAAAACATTAGATCACTGATCCAATCGGCCAAACATCCGATACAAACTCCTTCCAGCCGATTGCCGATGGCACTTGTACATCGGCTAGAGAACCGATAATATAAAAGATAGAAAACCAGCCGATTTCCCTTGAGCCGACTGCCTAACTGCCAACAGCACTTGTGTATCAGCTAGGAAACCGATAACGATATAAATGAATAAATCAGCCGACTACCAATAGAACATGTGCATCGGCTGGAAAGCCGATCATAGTGTAGATAATCGAAATAATAATCAAGACAATGTTGTCGGCTTTATCTAGTAAAAGATAACTTATCGGCTAGGCACTCCGATAAAACATCGCATAAACACCCATCAGCTTAACAAGGATAAATCTATCATTATCAATCTAGTAGGTCAAACTTCACTGATGCAGCACAGATTAATAATGATAAAAGAACCTCGATGAGCCGATAGATCTAATGCAATCGTGATGAACTATATGATAACTTATCGGCTATACATCCCGATAAGACGCTTGCATAAAATCTATCAACCTAGCAGGAATAACTTATCACTAGCAGTTTAGTAGGTCGGACCCAACCGATGCAGCACAAACTGACGATAAATTACACCCAGTAAGCTGATAAATCTATGCACGCGTGATGCGATATATCCACTCGGCCTAAGAGATCAAACTTAACTGATGCAGCCATAGACAGAACATATACACCGTGGTAAGCCGACTACCGTAGATCAGCTAGAATATCGGACCTAATCGAGGAAGTCCTAGCCGACGAGGTAGTCGGGGTAACGAGACTTACCCTCTCGCAGGAGTTCAGACCTAACCGATGCAGCCTGGCTCGAGAAGCAAGGACCTGTCGAAAAGGGTGGTGATGCACCGAAGTTGTATTGATCTGTGAGATTGTTTACATGGTCCCCGGGCATACGTATTTATACCCTGAGTTGATACAGTCCTGATCGGATACGGAACAGGAGTTTCCTAAAAATCGTTAAAGCTACCTAATTTATAGATAAAATAATTAACTGCCATGCTATGGTCTTCACGATTCCTTCCTGAATTCGGCTTCTTCTGGATTAGCTTCCACCGGCTTATATCGGCTTTATCTTAACCGAACATGATAACGAACTGTACCAAATTTTGGTGTTAACAGCAAACTGGTTGTCGATGTTTTACACCAGCAATATGATTATAAGGCTACTTGGCAGATGGAAACTCGGTGGATTGCAAAGGAACACGGGTAGATTTTATACTGGTTCAGGCCCTCGATGTGAGGTAATACCCTACGTCCAGTTGTGATGTATTTCTTTGAGGATGTGTGTTGTTTTGATGAACTCCTTGCCCTCAGGGGGCGCCCTGCCTCCCCTTATATACTGGGGGACAAGGGTACAAGGTAGGAGTCCCAGCCGGATTACGACGAAGGGATCTCCTCTTAGAGATATAACCTACCCGACTAGGACTGTATATTCCTTATCGTACAAGGCAAAGTTGGCAGGTTCTATCATATCTCTAATTACAAGGCCAGGTCCATCCTCTATCGGAGTGGCCCATATGCTTGTGATGAGGTACCTAGGGCCCAAGGCCTCCACAACAGCCCCTGAGACCTTCATAGTTGAATCATAGCTGATGCCGAGTGCTCATCCTCCACGGTGAAGTTTGCCCGAGTGCATTGTTTCCGAGTACTTTTTATCTGAGTGCTTCTTCTTCCCGAGTCCTGCTTCATGTCAACTGGCAGCGAGGCTATGAAGAGCTCCATGTAGATGTATGAATAGTGTGCGTCGAATAGGCGCACCTATTAGGTGTAGCCCCCGACTTTGTGCTTAATTGTGAAAACAATTAAATATAAAGTCAAAGATCTTTAACCTTGTAGTCTTTCCCGAGTAGTATACTAATGGTATATAAGACTTCTTCGGTATCATGTCAACCGAAAATAATTTATAGTCTTTTCCGAGTAGCATGTCACTCGTATATGAGACTCTTCAGCTTCTTGTCAGCTGGAAAAGGTGTTTATAGTCTTTCCTGAGTTGCGTCCCACTCGGAAATTAGACTCTTTAGCGTCATATCAGCTAGAAAGAATATTTATAGTCTCTCCCGAGTAGTGCACTACTCGGAAGTTAGATGCTTGCTTAGAAGCTTGTTTAGATGCTTGCCTTGCTACAGCGATGGTTCACACTCAATCTCAGGTTCTTGCTCCACGTATTCCGAATTGTCTGAATCTACCGATAAAAAGCGAATATGTAAATAAAAAATAATTAAACATGTCTATGAAAAATGATCAATAAATGCTGAGATAAATACAGTAGGTAGGGCATGTCCTAATAAGATTTTAGGAGAAAGAACCAAGTCATTTGCATCCCTGGATTGGGAGATACAAAAATAACAAGACTCTAAGGCTGAAAACAGCAAAAGCCGAAACTATAGGAAAAACCCTAAGTGGAAAATTTATACTTGCATTCTCTGGTAGAATTTTATGAGTGTGAGCATTTTGATGTGAAAATACATATCTTCCTGGTTCCGACAAAATTTCGTTCACTGAAATTTGATTTAAAATGATTTAGAGAGGAATTTTTCAAGTTTATCAAAAAGAAAGGTTAGAAAAATACTTAGGACTATTTTGGGAGGTAATTTTGTCAACAGCAACTTATCCACAGTAAAGGTTACAATTTTCTGAGTTAAACAAAAGTGGTTTCACATTTTTAGCAGTTAGGATGAATTTTCTAGAAATTTATAAACTTCTAGGTTATAAAGATGTATATAATAGATATTTCCAGTTTTAGAGAAAAATTCCACACAAAAGTTCTCACTTTTTATTTTACAAAATTAAAGAGAACATTTCTATGAATCCATAGAAAATTTGGTTCACCTCGAAAGGAGTTATAATGCATTTTATAGAAATTTTCCAAGTTCCTAGGCACAAAATAAGTTATTATAGCTTCATATTATTTTATGGATATTTTCTGTACAGAAGTAGTATTATTTTATTTCACCGTATTAAAGTTCACAAAATTACAGAACTAAAAAAATTGGTTTCACTCAAAAAGGAGCTAAAATGTCAAAGTTATGGATTTACAAAGTTTAACTATTTTTCTATTGGAAAAAAATTCCCTTAATTGCTTTTCTAATTTTTCTTCTTTTCTTATATCTCTTCTAGCCCGGGCCCATCTGTCTGCGGCACAGAGCAGAGGAGGCCGAGGACTGGCTTGCCGCCGGTTCTGTTCGACGGCACCGGCGGCGAACGGCGGCTCGGTTGAAGTTGCGGCCAAAAGAGAAAAAGAAGAGGACTCCCTTGCGCACCTAATGGTGGCAGTGGCACGCCCGGAGGTGAACTGTAGCTCGCCGGCGATGAGAATAAGCGCCGGCCAAGCTCGGGTTGCACATGCATGTAAGCAAACGGCTAGAAACCTTCGAAAAAGAAGCTCGAAGGACTACGCTGAGACTCCCAGGAAGCTTACTGTGGCTCTAGACAAGGCAGATGGGATCCCACAAGCTTTGGCGGCTACAGGCGGCAGCAACGGCGATGGCCAAGCTTCGGCTTCACCGTGGTTGGCTCGATTCGCTGCATGCGCGGTGGAGACAACACATGCAGGAGGTTGAGTATCACCCTAGGATGCTACCAGCGCAAGGAATCGACGAATGGCTCACCGGTTGAGGCGAATCGTGCGCGGCGGAGCTTGACTGGAGTTGGAGAAGACGATGGCCGATCTCCTCGCTCGGAGCTCAGTTTCACGAGATTCTTGGGACGTTTGGCTGCTGGGGCTGAGGCGGTGTTCCCGGCGATTGACAGATGGCTGAGCATCGGCGATGCCTTCTTCTCCACGGCTGGCAGCACGGACAGCAGCAGCAGCAGCAGCAGCAGCACACGGCAGCAGCAGCAGCAGCAAGGAGAAGGAGAAAGAGGGCTGAAAGAGCTCTCTCCCTGCTTGATTTCTTGGCTCTGGGATGGAGTGGAGCAGCAGGCGACACAGTTGGGAGAGGCAGAGTTGAGCTAGCTGGCGTGGAAGCTGAGAAAGAGGAGAAGAAGGATGACAGCAAGGCTAATAGGTGTCACTCTCTCCATTTGCATGCATTGGTGGGTCCCACTCGAAAATTTTGGTGCACAAGAGATGGAGCTAGCTCCTAGACACTGATTCATGGGCCCAGGTCGTGATGGTCTAGGAATGGCAGAGAGGGTTGGGTAGGAAAGCTGGTGAAAACTGAGTTTGAGGGGTTTTTATGGATTTTTCTCTTCCTCTCAATTTAAAAATCAAATTGAGTAAGTAAAACTGGTGTTAAAAATATGGTGATTTTTGTGTAGCTAGCCCAGACTACCTAGGTTCCATTTTCGAAAGTTTCACACAAAAATTCAAAATGGTTTGCTCACAGAAATTCAAACAAAAGGACCCAGGATGAAATTTGTTTGAATTTTTAAGGGGTTTAACTAATGAAATAAATTCTGGAAAAATTATATTAATTCATGATAAATAAACTAATATTTAAATAAATTATCTCCCATATACACTTCTATTCAATTTGATGCACTTTTTAGTAGTGTTTTGTTTTTGCCGATTTAGGGCTTAATTATTGAGGGTTTAAATATTGCAAACTTTATCTTGCATGAAGTGACAATGCAAAAAAATTTAAATTGTGCACTCCAATGACAGTAGGGTATAGCCCTAATTACCTGAAATTAAATCTAGGGCCGTGACAGCAACTATTGACCAAGCATGTAGGCCGAGTACCACTTTATGAAATTTAATCCATTATGTCGTTAGGTGTACTTGAGAGATACCTGCATCCCCAATCTTGTTGAAGACCAGCTTGTGACCCTTATAAGGATATATCTTTAATACCTAGTGGATAAGACAGATACCCAAACACATGTGTTTAGCAATTAGGCCTTCATGAAGCATATCTGTTTATCTCATCGGTTCCTGTTGGTAGCACCAGCACCGTGATTTTAACATAGCCAGTGAGCGGCCCATAATGAGCATGCTACAGTAGAAACTCATATCTTGGTGGCCCAGTATCGACTGTGTAAGCCCAAGCCCACGAATCGAAAATGGCTCTATAAAAGGCGGGGAGAGAGAAAAGATTCCTTCATCTTCTCCAATCCACCAATCGTTTCATCTTCCAATCTCCGCGCCGAAATTTCGCTTCCCGCCTCGCTAGGGTTCGCCATTGCCGGCTCTTCCCCATTGAAACTCGAGCAATTTCGCTTCTCCTCGTCCATTCCAAGCCCCTAGTGACTCTTTCCCCAAATTTCCTTGTCCTTAACCATGCCAAGGGCTTCAGATTCCGCGGGGGCGTTGGATGAGGCGTGGCCAACTTCGGATTGTGGTCGGGCCAAGCTGGAGCACTTGGAGAGGTCACTGTGGCTGCAAAGCCGCGATATCATCTATTGGCGCCCGACGGAAGGTGAATCAGTTCTAGAGCCTTGGGCCGATGAGACCGTCGTTTTCGTCTCCTTTTTTGACCGAGGTCTATTTCTTCCATCTTCCGACTCCCTCCACCGTATTCTTGCCTTCTATGGATTGGAGTTGGTGAATCTGAATCCCAACTCAGTCTTACAAATTTCTATTTTTGTAACTCTTTGTGAGTGTTTCTTGGGTGTGGAACCCCACTTGAATCTTTTTAGACATTTGTTCCACATCAAGCCCTAGCCCTCTAAGAACAAGGTTCAGGTGATTGGGGGGGCCGGCCTTCAGCTAAGACGTATCTTCATCTTCCTCTGAAAACTTCCTTGAATGGTTGGCACAAGGAGTGGTCCTATTGCTCTGATTTGGAACCCTCTCTACCTCCATTTACTGGTTTGCCTCTGGTGATCTCGTCCGATTGGTCATCAGAACCAACTTTTGAGGAGATGGGCCAAGTGCATCAATTACTTGAAAGACTAGATAGGCTGAAGAAAGCTGGTCTGACTGGACCCTAGGTGGCCAGGCGTTTCTTGACCCGGTGCATCCAGTTGTTGAAGCTGAGAAGCCAATTCTGTTGGGATTACCGGGGGAGAGACGATCCCGACCAAGAATGCTGAGATCTGGCTGACCAGCACAAAGTGACCGAAGTGTTGTTTAGTTATTTCTCCAATGGGGTTGTCAAAACCGAAGATGAAGAGTGCTCCATCGCGGCTTATAGCCGAAAATGGCCTCGCATCAAGGTAACCCTTGCTGTTCATCTGTGATGAGTGCTTGCAGGTATATGCCCAGGTTGGCTCCAGGATGTGTAATAGGTATTGTTGAACTGCTTGCAGTCATGTGAGGAGTTTGATGATGACTCCTAAACGCTATCAGCCATGAAGTCGAAGAAGAGGCCGAGAAGTCCTTCTGCTGCCCAGCCCGACTCCAAGAGAGTTGGAAAGAGGCCTGTTGTAGACGTGGGCAAGAAGAAGGTTTATTAGGCCGAGTGCCACAGCCGGGAGTCTGAAGATAAAAGACACCGCCAGTACGACCCTCAGGCCACTGAGTCCCAAGCTGGGACCATCGCAGTCAAGCTCAGCATCATTGAGCCCAATAAGAGTGCCGCTGGGTACAAGGTCAGGTCAAGCACCGCTAGGCACAGCAATATCGAGCCCGAGGATGGCACTGCCGAGTACTCGGGCACCCTAGCCGGTCGCACCGTGAACGGGGCCGACCAGGACGAAAACACCGCCACCGACTACCATGGCATCAGGCTCGATAGCCGGCGGCCCTCCAGTGCCGTCTTCCAAATCCCCTAGACAGAAGCTCAAGTTCTCCAAGAGGTAGGTTGCACTAAATCTTCTAAAAATCTTGTTCGGCATAGTTGTGTTTTGATGTTTGACCCGTTATGCAGGAAGCGAGCCGACATCGATCTCAAGGAGACCACTCCGGCTACTCCCGTTGTCAGGCCAGCCCCAGCCGAGCTAGCGCCAGCGAGCACACTTGTTGGGCGGGTGATAGTCTCAGTTGCAGAAATTGAGATCATCTCGACTGCAGGGCAACCGACACCTGCCGACCAAGGGGCGGATGTCAAAGCTGTTGCTCCAACCGCTGAGCCAAACTCCGGGGCCCCGGAGGCCGCCGAGTGGAGAGCCAGGACCTCGTCGCTGTCCTTGTCGCCGTCATCGTCATCATCGTCATCGTCGTCGTTGTCTTCAGACAGGCTGGACCTCCCCAGGCTTGAGGCTCCTCCCTGCAAATTCCCAAGGACATTCCATTGGGTAGCCCCTGGCAGAACTGCGAAGAGTTACAAGCATGATGAGGTTGCAGCAGAGAAGGAGCGTGAAGACTTGCTTCGCACCGCGATCGCCGCGTCCCGGGGGATCCAGGTATGACTTTCGCCGTATTGGAGTCTTGGTAGTCTTCCTTGCACGAGTGTTCCGACGCTTGACTCTGCTTTGCTTTGTTTCTCCCCAAGCAGAAATTTGTCGACTGCTCGGAGAGGATGAACGACGTCCTAACCCAGCTTGCCCCCCAGCTCCAAGAATTGGACCAGCTTCGGGCCTTAAAGGATGAATTGGAGCGGCGTAGCCAAGGGAGGGAGTCTTGGCTAAAGGGAGCTGTTAATCAGCTCAGGGACGAAAATTGGGACCAAGCCAAGAAGATTGGAAGTAAGTCTCCCGAATACGTCTTCCTGACTGAGCCCTTAGCATTTTTCTCCAGCTATGTTGTTTCCCGACTGCCCAGTTGTGTCTGGACTGCCATGTTGAGTACTTGACTATTCTGATGTGCAGCCCTCGAAGCCGAGTTGAAGACCCAAACAGAGGGGGAAGCCAAGCTGAAGGAGGCCGAGAGTGCCAAGGCCGAGCTTGAAAAGGACATGGCCGACATGAAAAGGGCCAAGGCCGAGCTCGAGAAGGAGAAGGCCGACTTGAAGAAGGCCAACACCAAGCTCGAGAAGGAGAAGACTGAACTGGAGAAGGCCAAAGCCAAATGGGAGGCTGACTACGAAAGTAAGTCTCCGCTCTGACAATGATCTTAACCAATCCATTAAGTACTCTGCCTGCAATTTTGCCTAACATGTTTACTTGTTGATGAAGCCAGGTAGCTGCTAGAGCCAATGCCCAAATCCAATTTCAAGCTTTTGCAGATGAGATAAAAGTTGTCAAGGAGTCATGGGAGATCCTTGCCGAGTCCATGAAAGGGCTCTTTGACATCATGGATCCTCATTATGTGGGAACCAGCTCCAACACAGTCTCCCAAGTGCAGACACGCCTTAACGAAGCTCCGAGTATCCTGCAGAGGTACTTAGACAAGCATATTGTTGTCGGCGTGGCTCAAACCCTAGCGATGACCAAGTCAATCTACCCGAGGGCAGATATTGAAGCCATCGGAGAGGGATTCGCTAAGGAGACGACACCTGAGGAGGCACTGAAGTTGATAGCCCAGGCGAGGCCGACCACAGAGGTGATCACTCGGGACCTAGGTATGTAAGAACAGTCCATCATGCGGTCGGTGTGTATAAACTTTTGTAATGACATGTGTAAATATATGTGCAATGCCGCCAAGCTCTAAGTTCTGACTTAGTTATCATTAGCTTTACCCGACTATATAGTCTACGCCGAGTTAGTCTATAGGAACTTAATAAAATCGTTTGCTGCGGAAAGCTATACTCGGGCAAACATCAAAGTCATTGCAAAACTTCATAACGTAAGCAGAATAGGATCATATATTATTGAGAAAGCATATATAATACATGCAGCCCCTAACTCACTACTCGGTTGGAACAAGTGGCGTAGTGAGTCAAAGGAAAACTGTACACATGAAAAGTATAAAACTCAAGTATAGAAAGGACGTAGCTATTCTATATTCCATGAGTTGCTGACGAGGGCACCGTCTTCGGTCTTCAGTCGGTAGGCGCCTGGCCGTGTGACCTTTGCGATAATGAACGGCCCTTCCTATATTGGGGATAGTTTATGCCTGTCTTTGGTGGTTTGTATCTTTCGCAAGACGAGATCCCTAACCAAAAAGGCGCGGCCATGGACATTGCGACTGTGATAACGACGTAGGCCTTGGAGATACCTTGCCAACTGGATTACTGTAATGTCCCTTGCTTCTTCCAACTGATCTAGCTCGACCAATCGGGTATTGTTGGAGGTGTCTTCTGAGTAAGCCCGGACTCGCGGAGAGCTGAACTCTAACTCGGTTGGTAGCACGGCATCGGCACCATAGAATAGAAAGAAAGGGGATTGCCCTATTACCCGACTAACCATGGTTCTGAGAGACCAGAGAACGGATGGGAGTTCTTGTACCCATCGGCCTACATATGGTTGTAGTCGGTCGAGTATCCTTGTCTTGATGCCTTGTAAGACCATGCCATTGGCATGCTCAACCTGCCCATTGCTCTGCGGGTGTGCCACTGAAGCATAACAGATCTTGATGCCGAATTCGTCACAGAAATCTTGAAAGACACCACCCGTGAACTGAGTACCGTTGTCCGTTATGATGCGGTTAGGAACCCTAAATCGGTATAATATACTCATGATGAAATCCTTTGCTCTTGCCGCTATTATGGTAGCAACGGGTTTTGCCTCAATCCACTTGGTGAATTTATCCACTGCGACGAACAAGTGTGTGAACCCTCCTGGCGCTTTCTTGAAAGGCCCGACTATGTCAAGCCCCCATACTACAAAGGGCCAAGAGATTGGGATTGTTTGGAGTTCTTGGGCTGGGAGATTTGTTTGTCTTGCATAGAACTGGCAACCCTCGCATGTGTGAACTATGTCTTTTGCATCTGTTACTGCTGTTGGCCAGAAAAATCCCTGCCGGTAAGCCTTTCCGACTAACATCCTGGATGCGGCATGGTTGCCACATATGTCCGAGTGGATCGATCACAGAATCTGCTTGCCTTCCTCGGTGGTGACGCAGCGCATGAGGACACCGGATGCACTTCTTCGGTACAGGTCTTCTCCAACTATTAGGAAACTTTTGCTTCGACGTTTGATTTGTTCAGCTTTACTGCGATCTTCTTGGAGTTCATCGTCCAGGAGGAATTTGATTATAGGGCTACTCGGCGGATGGAAACTCGGTGGATTGCAAAGGAACACGGGGAGATTTTATACTGGTTCAGGCCCTCAATCTGAGGTAATACCCTACATCCAGTTGTGATGTATTCCTTTGAGGATGTGTGTTGTTCTGAAGAACTCCTTGCCCTCAGGGGGCGCCCTGCCTCCCCTTATATACTGGGGGACAAGGGTACAAGGTAGGAGTCCCAGCCGGATTACGGCCAAGGGATCTCCTCTTGGAGATATAACCTACCTGACTTGTCGATGTTTTACACCGGCAATATGAATATGGGGCTACTCGGTGGATGGAAACTCGGAGGATTGCAAAGGAACAAGGAGAGGTTTATACTGGTTCAGGCCCTCGATGTGAGGTAATACCCTACGTCCAGTTGAGGTGTTATTCCTTTGAGGATTTGTGTCTGCTTCTATGAGCTCGTGCCCTCAGGGGGCGCCATGCCTCCCCTTATATACTAGGGGACAGGGGTACAAGGTAGGAGTCCCAGCCAGATACGGCCAAGGGATCTCGTCTTAGAGATACAATCTACCCAACTAGGACCGTATATTCCTTATTGTACAAGGCAAAGTCTGCCAGGTGCTACTATATCTCTAAATACAAGTCTCGGCCCATCCTCTATCTGAGTGGCCCATATGCTTGTGATGAGGTACCCGGGGCCCATGGCCTCCACAGTAGCCCCTGAGACCTTCATAGTTGAGTCACAGCTGATGCCGAGTGCTCATCCTCCACGGTGAAGATTGCCCGAGTGCATTGCTCCCGAGTACTCTTTGTCTGAGTGCTTCTTCTTCCCAAGTCCTACTTCATGTCAGCTGGCAGCGAGGCTATGAAGGGCTTCATGTAGATGTATAAATAGTGTGCACCGAATAGGCGCACCTATTAGGTGTAGCCCCCGACTTTGTGCTTAATTGTGAAGACAATTAAACATAAAGTCAAAGATCTTTAACCTTGTAGTCTTTCCCGAGTAGTATACTACTGGTATATGAGACTCTTCGGTATCATGTCAACCGGAATATGATTTATAGTCTTGCCGAGTAGCATGCCACTCGTATATGGGACTCTTTAGCTTCATGTCAGCCGGAAAGGGGGTTTATAGTCTTTCCCGAGTGGCGTCCCACTCGAAAGTTAGACTCCTCAACATCATATCAGCTGGAAAGAAGGTTTATAGTCTCTCCCGAGTAGTGCACTACTCGAAAGTTAGACTCTTCAGCGTCATGTCAGCTGGAATAATGTTGCTCATGGCAACTATTGGCCAAGCATATAGGCCGAGTACCACTTTATGAAATTAAATCCATTGCATGGTCAAGTGTACTCGGGCGATTCTGCTCTTCCTCATCCATTCCAAACCTCTAGCAGCATTTCCCCCAAATCTCCTCAACCCCAACCATGCCGAGGGCATCAGATTTCGTGGATGCGTCGGATGATGTCTGGCTGACTTTAGATTGCGGGTCGGTGAAGTTGAAGCTTCTGGAGACACGACTGCAGTTGGAGAGCCAGGAGATCATCAAATGGCGTCCAGCTGAGGGAGAATCGGTTTCAGAGCCCTGGGAGGGTGAGACCGTCTTTTTCGCCTCTTTCTTCCACTAGGGTCTTTCTCTTCCATCTTCCGAGTTCTTCCGCCAACTTCTTTTTTTTTACGAACTCGAGTTGGTGAATCTGAATCCCAACTCGATCCTTCAAATCTCCATTTTTGTAGCTCTCTGTGAGTGCTTCTTGTGTGTGGAACCCCATCTGAATCTGTTCAGGTATTTGTTCCACATCAAGCCCCAACCTTCCAAAAATAAAATCCAAGTGATTGGGGGAGCCGGTGTCCAACTCCGGAGTGAGATGAAGAAGATCTACTTAGAAATTCCTTTAAAGCCTTCTCTCAAAGGCTGGCATAAGGAATGGTTTTACTGTTTCAATCTGGCACCATGCCTTCCCCCTTTTATGGGTCTACCCCCGGTGATTATTGCCAAGTGGTCGTCTCTGCCCACCTCTAAAGAAATGGGGCATGTTAACACTCTTGTCTGTAGGATTGGCAAGATGAAGAAAGTCGGGTTGACTGGTCCATGGGTGGCTAGACGCTTCTTGACTCGGTGCCTCAGGCCGCTGAAGCTGAGGTGCCACTTCTGCTGGGACTACAAGGGCAAAGGCGATCCCAGCCGGGAATATGCTGACCTAGTGAACAAGTACAAGGTGATCGACATCCTGTTTGATTTCTTTGCCAGCGGGGTGATCGAGACTGAAGACACAGATCGGGCCGTGGTGGCTTACAGCAAGAACAGGCCGTGCCCGAAGGTAACCTTTACTGATGTTATCTTGTAGTTCATCTGTGGTGAATGCTTGCAGATATGTGCCCAGATTGGTTCCACAGTGTATAACTTGTATTGTTGAACTACTTGCAGTCATGTGAGGATTTCGATGATGACTCTCAAAAATTGTCGGCCTGGAAATCGAAGAAGAGGCCGAGAAGTCCTTTTGCTGCCCAGCCCGACTCTAAGAGAGCGGGGAAGAGACCTGTTGTAGATCAGGGCAAGAAGACGGTTATGAGGCCGAGTGCCGCTGCCGGGAGTCTAAAGATAAAGGACACCACCGGTGCAACGCCCAGGCCATTGAGTCCCAGACCAGGACCCGTGCAGTCGAGCTCAGCATCATCGAGCCCAACCAGAGTGCCGCCGAGTACAGGGCCAACTCCAGCGCCACCAGGCTCAGCAACATTGAGCCCAAGAATGGCGCCGCCGAGTACCCGAGCACCCCAGCCAGCCACACCAGGAGTGGGGCTAGCCAAGATAAAAACGCCGCAGCCGACTGCCACGCCAACTGGCCCAACAGCCGGCCGCAGCCCACCGCCGAGATCTGGATCTCCCGGGCAAAGGCTTAAGTTCTCCAAGAGGTAGGTTGCTCTGGATCTTTTGAAAATCTTGTTTGTCATGGTAGTATCTTGAAGTTTGACTCGTTACGCAGGAAGTGGGCCGATATTGATCTCAAGGAGACTACTCTGGCCACTCCTGTTGTAGAGCCAGCCCCAGCCGAGCCAACACCAGTGAGCACACCTGCTGAGCCGGCGACGGTCCCAGTTGCAGAAACTGAGATGGTCCCGACTGCAGGGCCGCCGACACTAGCCGACCAAGGGGTGACCATTGAAGCTGCTGCTCTAGCCCCTGAGCCAGCTCCCGAGGCCTCGGAGGCTGCCGAGTTGGGGGCCAGGACCTCATCGCCGTCCTTATCACCGCCGTCATCGTCATCGTCGCTGTCTTCTCCTCCGAACAGACCAGACCTCCCTAGGCTCGAAGCTCCTCCCCACAAGTTCCTGCGGACATTCTGCTGGACGGCGCTCGACGGAACCACGAGGAGTTACAAGCATGATGAGGTTGTGGCGGAAAAGGAGCATGAAGACTTACTTCGTGCCACAATCGCCGCATCCCAGGGGATTCAGGTATGATTTCCGTTGTATTGGAATCTTGGTAGTCTTCCTCGCATGAGTGTTCTAACGCTTGACTCTGCTTTGACTTGTTTCTCCCCGAGCAGAAGCCTGTTGATCGCTCGGAGAAGATGCACGAGGTCCTGACCCAGGTTGCCCCCCAGCTCCAAGAATTGGACCAGCTCCGGGCCCTAAAGACCGTATTGGAGGAGCGCCATCAAGGGAGGGAAACTTGGCTGAAGGACGCCGTCACCCAGCTCAGGGACGAGAATTGGGACCAAGCCAAGAAGATGAGAGGTAAGCCTCCAAAATACCTCTTCCTAACCAAATCCTTAGTATATTTCTCCAACTGTGTTGTTCCCGACTGCCCAGTTGTGTCTTGACTGCAACGTTGAGTTCTTGACTAATCTATCGTGTAGCCCTCGAAGCCGAGCTGAAGACCCGAACAGAGGGAGAAATCCAGCTGAAGGAGGCCGAGAGAGCCAAGGCCGGGCTTGAAAAGGACAAAGCCGACCTAGCAAGGGCCAATGCCGAGCTTGAGCAAGAGAAGGCCGAGTTGAAGAAGTCCAACGCCAAGCTCGAGAAGGAAAAATTGAACTAGAGAAGACCATAGCCAAGTGGGAGGCCGACTACAAAAGTAAGTCTCTACCCTGACATTGATCTTAACCAATCCATTAATTACCCCATCTGTAGTTTTTCCTGACAAGTTTGCTTGTCGATGAACCCAGGTAGCCGCTAGAGCCAATGCCCAAATCCAGTTTCAGGCTTTCGCAGAGGAGATAAGGGTTGTCAAGGAGTCACGGGAGACCCTTGCGGAGTCCGTGAAAGGGCTCCTTGACATCATGGATCCTCGTGATGTGGGAACCAACTCCAGCACGATCTTCCAAGTGGAGGCGCACCTTAAGGATGCACGGAGTGCCCTGAAGAGGTACTCGGATGAGCATGTTGTTGCCGGCGTGGCCCAGACCCTAGCGATGACCAAGTCCATCTACCCAAGGGCAGATATTGAAGCCATCAGGGAGGGGTTCACTGAGGAGACGACACCTGAGGAGGGCTGGAGTTGATAGCCAAGGTGAGGCCAACTGCAGAGATGATCACCCGAGACCTGGGTATGTAAGAACAGTATATCATGCAATCGGTGTATTGTGGATTTTTGTAAAGACATGTGTAAATATATGTGCAATGCCACCAAGCTCTGAATTGTTACTTAGTTGTCATTAGTTTTACCCAACTTTATACTCTACGCCAAGTTAGTCTATAGGAACTTAATAAAATCATTCACCGCAGAGAGTTGTACTCGGGCAAACATGACAAGGTCATTGTAAAACTTCATAACATAAGTAAAACAAGCTCGTATATTATTGACAAAGCACATATGATACATGCAGCCCCCGACTCACTACTCGGTTGAAACAAGCGGCGTAGTGAGTCAGAGAAAAACTGTACGCATGGGAAAGTATAAAACTCAGGTATAGAAAGGACGTAGCTGTTCTATATTTCATGAGTTGCTGATGAGGGCACCGTCTTCAGTCTTAGTCGGTAGGCGCCTAGCCGAGTAACCTCAGCGATAATGAACGGCCCTTCCCAGATTGGGGATAGTTTATGCCTATCTTTGGTGGTCTGTATTTTTCTCAAGGTGAGATCTCCGACCAAAAAGGCGCGGCCACGGACATTGCGATTGTGATAACGACGCAGGCCTTGAAGATACCTTGCCGACTGGATTGTTGTGATATCCCTTGCTTCTTCCAACTGATCTAGTTCGAGCAATCGGGTATTGTTGGAGATGTCTTCTGAGTAAGCCCGAACTCACAGAGAGCCGAACTCTAACTCAGTTGGTAGCACAGCCTCAGCACCATAGACCAGAAAGAAAGGGGATTGTCCAGTTGCCTGACTAACCGTGGTTCTTAGGGACCAGAGTACAGATGGGAGTTCTTGTACCCACCGGCCCGCGTATGGTTGTAGTCGATCAAATATCCTGGCCTTGATACCTTGTAAGACCATACCATTGGCTCGTTCAACCTGCCCATTGCTCCGCGGGTGTGCCACAGACGCATAATAGATCTTGATGCCGAAGTCGTCACAGAAATCTTGAAACACGCCGCCCGTGAACTGAGTACCGTTGTCGGTGATGATGCGGTTGGGGACCCCAAATCGGTATAATATACTCATGATGAAGTCCTTTGCTCGTGCCGCTGTTATGGTTGCAACAGGTTTGGTCTCAAACCACTTGGTGAATTTATCCACTGTGACGAACAAGTGTGTGAACCCTCCTGGTGCTTTCTTGAAGGGCCTGACCATGTCGAGCCCCCATACTTCAAAGGGCCAAGAGATTGGGATTGTTTGGAGTTCTTGGGCTGGGAGATTGGTTTGTCTTGCGTAGAACTGGCAACCCTCGTATGTGCGAACAATGTCTTTGGCATCTGTTACTGCTGTTGGCCAGAAAAATCCCTGCCGGTAAGCCTTTCCGACTAACGTCCTGGATGCGGCATGGTTGCCACATATGCCCGAGTGGATCAATTGTAGAATCTGCTTGCCCTCCTCGGTGGTGACACAACGCAAAAGGACACCGGATGCACTTCTTTGGGACAGGTCTTCTTCGACGACTAGGAAACTCTTGCTTCGATGTTTAATTTGCTCGGCTTGGCTGCGATCTTCTAGAAGTTCATCGTCCAGGAGGAATTTGAGAACAGGAGTCCGCCAATCTTGACATATGTGCAGCACCTCGTCTGTCGCCGGGGTAGGTTCGCCTCCCGACTGCTTCGGCACTGGTTTCTTCTTGACTGATGGCTCCATAAGTTGCTCGGCAAAGATCCCTGTCAAGACCGCTTCTCGCTTGGATCCTATTTGGGGTCGAGTCCGGTCCCGACTAGAGCAGTCTTGGCGGATCTTCTTTGTGTCAGAGTCCGCTGAAATTCCTGACTTCACTGCTTTTTTTGCCGGAACTTGGTCTTCCTTGGCTTCAGTTGTGATCGCCTGCCGAATGCTATTGCATCTAATTGCCGCCTCTTGAGATTGAGCCAACTCGCAGCTCTCCTTGTCGCAGGTGAATGCTTGCTTGATGTCGCTGCGGAGGGAGAGGACTCCAGATAGCCCAGGCATCTTGAGCACCATGTATGTATAGTGTGGTACCGCCATGAATTTGGCGAGCGCCGGTCATCCGAGTATCGCATGGTACGCAGTCTCGAAGTTGGCGACCTCGAAGCAAATGTTTTCTGTGCGGAAGTTATCCCGTGTGCCAAAGGTGACCGGCAAGGTTATCTGTCCGAGTGGAGTTGAAGATAGGCCAGGGATTATCCCGTGGAAGGGCGCCGTACTCGGCCGCAGATCTAAACGAGGGATCTTCATCTCATCCAAGGTCTTGGCAAAGAGGATGTTAAGTGCGCTACCTTCGTCTATGAGAACCTTCTTCAACTTGATGTTCTTGACGACCGGGTCCAGGACGAGTGGGTAGCGTCCCGGGTGTGAAACCCGATCTAGATGATCTGCGCGGGTGAACGTGATGGACATCTCTAACCAGCTCAAATATTGGGGGGCGTCTACTATAGAGATTGCATTGATATCGCGTGCCGTTAGCTTCTGCTTCCGTTTGGACTCATACGCAGACGGCCCTCCGAAGATGTGGTTGAGCTTGGCCTGGGGATATTGAAAATTGTTGGCCGGGTTCTAATCTAGCTTGTCTTTGCTCTTGTCGGCGCTAGATGATGAAGCCTACTCGGAGGTAAACTTCTTGAGCATGAAGCAGTCTTTCGCCGCGTGCTTGCCTTTGGGGTGGAAGGGGCATGACCCGTTCATGACCTTCTGGTAGTCGTTGTTCCGTTGGGGCCACGACTGAGTTCGCTCCATGTTGGCCACCTCGTTGTCCGACTTCCGCTTGCGGTTGCCGGTCTTGTTTTGCGATGGCTCGTTGTCGGCTTTCGCCTTCTGGTCCTTCTACCGGGACTCCTTCTTCTCGTCGAGGGCCTCTGCGACTGCTTCAGCCGAGTCGGCGTATTTGTTTGCCATATCGAAGAGAACCCAGACGGTGGCTGGAGGCTTCCGAGTGAACTTCACGATGAACGGAGTGTCCTTTACTCCCATGCGGAAGGCGGCAATGACGGCCTCATCCTTGATCATTGGGATATGGTTGCGCTTCTCGGAGAACCTCTTGATAAAGTTGCGTAGAGACTCGTTTTTCTTCTAGTGCAACTGATATAGATCGTGCTCGGAAGACAGCCTCTCGTAGGTCCCTTGAAAGTTAGCGATGAACCGCTCCCTGAGTTCTCCCTAGGAACCGATCGACCGCCTTGGGAGCCCTGTTAGCCATGTCCTCGCTGAGTCGGCCAGGGCGACCGGGAGGTAGTTAGCCATGGCTTTATGGTCACCTCCAGCAGCTCGAATTGCCAGGGTGTATACGGTGAGCCAGGACTCGGGGTTGGTTTTGCTGTCGTATTTCTCAACCCCCATAGGCTTGAAGCCCGACGGCCAGTCGACGTCCTGTAGCTCGTGGGTGAAGGCTGGAACGCCTTCATCTTCATGAGGACTCTGGCTCCGACTGCAGCGGTTGAACCGCTCGTGGTGAAGACCGAAACGCTCGTGCTCGTCCTCCATTCGGCGGCGCTCATTTTCTTCGCATTCGCGGCGCCGAGTGTTGATGTTATGGCGGAGGTCGCGTTGTAGGCGGACTCGGAGGTCTTGGTTGAACCGTCGGTCGTTCTGGTGACACCGCGGATCATTGTTATTGGTGTTGCCGAGTGATGTTTACCGCGACTCCTCGTGCGGCTGACTTGAGCCAGCTACCCGGCGTCATGCTGATGTAGATGAGCCTGCTGCCGGAGAACCCAACCGGTTAGTCGGAACAAGTGTGTCACCTGACTGCTGGTGCTACTGACAGGCAGTAGCTGTAATCATCGCCTTGATCCTAGCGATAGTCGGGGTGGCATGGTGATCTGGCCCGAGCTGGAGTGTGTCCAGCAGGGTTGCAGCGGCCATGACGTTCTGTTGTGGCATGACGAAGACGTCGTGGTCGCCGACTTTGGTCTGGAGGATCTGTTGCTAAGCAGTTCGCCTAGCCTTGCGTAGCTCATCGTTGCGAGCCTCACGGTCGGCTTCCTCCTATTGCCGTAGTCGGCGTGCCTCCTCCTTTTGCTCCTCTTATAGTCGGCGTACCTCTGGTGGAGGGGTTGAAGCCATGAAGACCTCGCGGGGCAGAAGGAGACTCGCTAGACTGGAGTCCGAACTGGTGTTCGAACTGTTGTCCTACCTGGAGTCGGAGTCCGAGTAGTTCATCAAAGTAAGAACGACTCCGACCTCCCTAGATCCAATCTGAAACGGCTCTGAGCTGTGTCCAAACTAAATTGCAGGGGATCTGGTCTACCGCGTAAGATGTAGATCCACGGCGTTACCAAGCCTGTGCAGGAAATTGACGATCTCTCCCCTTCCTAGCCCAACCCGGGCCGGCTCAAGGCTTAGCACCAGTCAGACACCGAAGGAGAGAGTTGTCCCGAGGCTTGACGAAGTAGAAGATTGTTGCGTCAGATTGACGATGGTTGTTGTAGCGTCTTGTGGGCCGACTGGCGCGGAGTCGGCTGATTCCTTGGCCGGTTGGATTGGATTTGCGTCGGCCAAGGTGAGATTGCCGATCTGGTCGACGACGAAGTCGAGGCTTCCGAAAGTTATTGTGTCTCCGGGGGAGAATTTGTCGCCGTCGACTCCTGTTGCTGGATCCATCGAAGTTGTTGATGTAGATCTCGCCAAAGCCCCTACCTGGCGCGCCAACTGTCGATGTTTTACACCGGCAATATTAATATGGGGCTACTCAGCGGATGGAAACTCGGTGGATTGCAAAGGAACAAGGAGAGGTTTATACTGGTTCAGGCCCTCAATGTGAGGTAATACCCTACGTCCAGTTGAGGTGTTATTCCTTTGAGGATTTGTGTCTGCTTCTATGTGCTCGTGCCCTTAGGGGGCGCCCTGCCTCCCCTTATATATTGGGGGACAGGGGTACAAGGTAGGAGTCCTAGCCGGATACGGCCAAGGGATCTCCTCTTAGAGATACAATCTACCCGACTAGGACCGTATATTCCTTATTGTACAAGGCAAAGTCTGCCGGGTGCTACTATATCTCTAATTACAAGTCTCGGCCCATCCTCTATCCGAGTGGCCTATATGCTTGTGATGAGGTACTCGGGGCCCATGGCCTCCACATGACTAGGACTGTATATTCCTTATCGTACAAGGCAAAGTCTGCCAGGTTCTATCATATCTCTAATTACAATGCCAGTCCCATCCTCTATCCGAGTGGCCCATATGCTTGTGATGAGGTACCCAGGGCCTATGGCCTCCACACTAGTCCAGCCCCCGAGCGTAGGAGATAGGCTCGTAGCCCTGATTTCCTGATACGCGTATCCGGAACTGGCCCTGCATTATAAACATATCAGATGAGTAGCATCTGATGATGAAAACAATCACCTAAAGAAAATTTATGTATTTTACAATATATGTAAAGATGTGTTCCTCCTCTTATTGATATTAATTTCTCCGAGTAATTGACCCCTTACGTTTAAGCACTCTACCCAACTAGTCATCGCCCCCTAGCATCGGGAGTTGGCTCATGGCTTTTTCCCAGACACACGTTTTGGGTGACTTGAGTTTGTCTTTCATGGAGCAAAGCTTCACGGATCAAAATTTATGCTACTTGAGTACTTTTGCAATCATTAAGAGCAAAAACAGAAAATACGCAGTATGTACACCTATTAGGTGTAGGTGGCTGCGGCATTGGCAAGGCCGAGTGAGCAATATCAAATAAAGAAAGAAATATTTATCAGAAAGCGACTTAGCTGTTCAGTATTGCACAAGTTGGGAGTGGGAATGCCATTTTTGCAATTTGAGCATTTGAGCCCCCGAGCATGTCACTTATCGTTCTGATAATCTTTAGTTGTAGGAGGTCGAAGACGGTTGTGACCAACTGCCACAATGAAGTCGTCCGACTTTCGTTTGCGGTTCCTAGCCTTAGTCAGGGCCGCATCATCAATGTCCTTCCGCTCCTTCTGTCAGGGTGCCTTTTTATCATCGAGGGCCTCAGCAATAGCGTCGGCCGAGTTGGCGTACTTGTTCGCCATGTCGAATAGAGCCTTGACAGAGTTGGGAGGTTTCCAAGTGAATTTAGCGATGAGATGGCGTACTTGTTCGCCACGTCTTTGACTCTTTTTTGAAAGGCGGCGATGATGACCTCATCCTTGATCTTTGGGATTGAATTTTTCTTCTCAGAAAACCTCTTGATGAAGTCACCAAGAGACTCGTTCTTCCTTTGATGCAACTGACATAGGTCATACTCGGAAGATGGCCTCTCGTATGTTCCCTGGAAGTTGGCGATGAAGCGTTCCCGGAGTTCTCCCCAGGAGCCGATTGATTGCTTGAGAAGTCCCGTTAGCCATGTCCTCGCCGAGTTGGCTAGAGCGACAAGGAGGTAGTTAGCCATGGCTTTGTGATCTCCTTCGGCTGCTCGGATCGCCAGAGAGTAGACTGTGAGCCAAGACTCAAGGTTGGTCTTCCCATCGTATTTTTCAATTCCAGTCGACTTGTTGCAGCTCATGGATGAAGGCTGGTATACCTTCATCTGTCTGAGGACTCCGACTCTGACTACGGCGGTGAAACCGTTCGTGGTGGAGGCCGAAGCACTCATTCTCGTCTTCCAGTCGGCAACGCTCATCTTCCTCGCGTTCACGGTGTCGTGTGTTGTTGTCTTCCTTGAGATCACGTCGTAGTTGGCTTCAAACGTCCTGGTTGTCCCGACGGTCGTCTTGATGTTGGCGTCACCAGTTATTATTATGGTTGCCGAGTGACGTGTGGCGTGACTCCGTGTGTAGGCGACTAGAGCCAGCCGCCCGGCGTTGCGTTGAGGCAAATGAGATCGCCGTTGGAGAAAACGACCTGTTGGTCGGTATGAGAGTGTTGCCTGACTGTTGACGCTGTTGGCATGCAGCAGCGGTGATCATGGCTTTTATCCTTGCTATTGTTGGGGTGGCCTGGTGATCAGGCCCAAACTGCAGTGTATCTAGCAGAGTTGCAGCGGCCACAATGTTCTGTTGAGGAGTTACAAAAACATCGTGGTCATCGACTCAGGTTTGGAGGATTTGCTATTGAGCAGTCCGTCCAGCCATGCGCAGATCGTCGTTACGGGCATCGCGCTCGGCCTGTAGGCATCTTGTGTCTTCCTCCTGTTGTTCACATAGTCGGCTAGTTTCCTCCTCTTGTTGTTCTCATAGTCGTCGTGCTCCTGAATGGAGTTGAACCCTTGGATATCATAAAGACTTCATGTGGCGGAGAGAAGCTTGCCGAACTGCTGTCTGACTTAGAGTCATAGTCCAACTGAGAGTCAGAGTCTGACCGAGAGTCGGAATCAGAGTAGTTGATGGGGGTGATTACAACTCTGACCTCCCTAGATCTGACCTCAAGCGGCTTTGGGCCATATCCAAGTCGAACCTTAGGGGATCGGGTTTGCCATGTCGGATGTTGATTGGAGATATCCACGGCGTTGCCGAGTCTGTACAGGAGATTGATGATCTCTTCCCTTCTTAGCCCGATCTTGGCTGGCTCAAGGCCAAGTCTAAGTCAAACACCGAAGGAAAGAGTTGTCCCGAGACCTGGACAAGATGAAGATTGCCGCAGCAAGTCGACGAGGGTTGCTGCAGCGTTGCGTGGGCCAACCGGCGCAGAGTCGGCTTGTTTCCTGGCCGATCTGATTGAGTCCGGTTCGGAAAGGGTGAGGTTGCTGAACTTGTCAGCGATGAAGTCGAGGCTCCCGAAGCTGATTGTTTGCCTAGGAAAGAAGTTGATGTCATCGACTCTGGTGATTGGATCCATCAGACTTGTCAAAGATGATCTCGCCGATGCCCCTACCTGGCGTGCCAACTGTCGATATTTTACACCGGCAATAAATATATGGGGTTATTCGTGAGACCAAAACATGATGGACTGCAAAGAAACACGAAAGGTTTATACTGGTTCAGGCCCTCGAGATGAGGTAATACCCTACGTTCAGTTGTGGTGTATTTCCTTTGAGGATGTATCATTGTGCTTCTTCTGCCCTCAGGGGGCACCCTGCCTCCTCTTATATACTGGGGGACAGGATTACAAAGTAGGAGTCCCAGTTGGACTACAACCAAGGGATTTCTTCAAGGAATACAATGTGCCCGACTAGGACTATATCCTTTCCTGTCGTACAGGGTTACGCATGCCGAGTCCTATTGTATCTCTAATTACAAGGTTAGGCCCATCCTCTGTCCGAGTGGCCCAATAGCTTCTCATGAGGTACCCGGGGCCCATGGCACCGATAGGGGGGAGCTCCATGAACGATCTGTAACAGTGCCATCAAAGAAAAAATGAGTCCCTTCACGACTTCATCAAGCGATTCTCCTAGAAGAGGAACTAAATACCTAAGATCAAGGATGAGGTCGTCATCGCCGCCTTTTGTAAAGAAGTAAAGGACACCCTATTCATCGCCAAATTCACTTGGAAGCCTCCTAATTCCGTCAAAGCTTTGTTTGACATGGCAAACAAGTATGCTGACTTAGCCGATGCCATCACCGAAGCACTTGACGACAAGAAGGAGCCCCGATAGAAGGAGCGAAAGGATACTGACGATGTGGCCCCATCCAAGGCCGAGAACCGCAAGAGCAAGTTGGAGGATGTCGTAGCGACAGTCGAGCGCAACTGACCATAGCCCCCAAGGACGGACGACTACCAAAAAGTCATGTACAGGCCATGTCCTTTTCACCCAAAGGGAAAGCACGCGGCCAAGAACTGCTTCATGCTCAAAAAGTTTGTTTCTGAGCAAACATCAGCATCTGGCAAACAGAAAGATAAGGACAAGCTGGACCCAGGCGCAACCGGCGACTACCAAGATCCCCAGGCCGAGCTCAATCACATATTCGAAGGGCCATCAGCATATGAGTCCAAGTGTAAATAGAAGCTAACCACCCAAGAAGTGAACTCGGTCTCGTCTAACGCCGCCCAATATCTACGCTGGCCTGAGATGCCAATCACATTCGACCGCACGGATCACCCTGACCGAGTAATGCATCCAGTACGCTACCCACTCATCCTAGTCCCGGTCATCAGAAGCATTAAGTTGAAGAAGGTTCCAATCAATGGAGGAAGTGCACTGAATATTTTATTCACCAAAACTCTCAACGAGATGAATATACCTCGATCTGAGTTGTGGCCGAGTACAGCTTCCTTCCATGGGGTAATACCTGGCTTTTCTTCAACTCCACTCGGATAGATCACTCTGCCAGTAAACTTTGGCACGCGGGAAAACTTTTGCACCGAGAACATCTTTTTCAAGGTCGCCGACTTGGAAACCACCTACAACGCCATACTCAGACGACCTGCACTCGCCAAGTTTATGGCAGTGCCTCTCTATACTTACATGATACTCAAGATGCCAGGACGAGCGGGAGTTCTTTCTCTACGAAGCGACATCAAGTAAGCCTTCACTCGCGAAAAGGAGAGCTACGAGCTAGCCCAATCTCACAAAGCGGTAGTCGGATAAAGCAATATCCAACTTGCAACAACAACTTCGAAGGAGGACAACCAAGTCCCAGCAAAGAAGGCAGCCAAGTCGGGAATTTCAACGGATTCAGAAACAAAAAAGATCCCCCTAGACCCTTCCGACCCTACTAAGACTGCGCTTCTTAGGACTGGACTCGACCCAAATACGAAGACGAGCTCGTCACTTTCCTCCAGGCGAGCATGGACGTATTTGCTTGGAAGCCTTCTGACATGCCTGGCGTAACTAGGGAGGTGATCGAGTATTCCCTAAACATAAAGCCGGATGCCAAACTAGTCAAACAACGACTACGACGCTTCGCACAAGACCACAAAGATGCGATCCGCGAGGAGATAACCAAGGTCCTGGCAGCTGGGTTCATCAAGGAGGTCTATCACCCGGATTGGCTGGCAAACCCAGTCTTGGTCAGGAAGAAGAATGGTAAATGGCACATGTGCGTCAACTATACCGACTTCAACAAGGCGTGTCCCAAAGATCCATTTGGTCTACCCAGGATAGATCAGGTGGTCGACTCAACCGCAGGATGCAACTTACTCAGTTTTCTTGACTACTATTTGGGATATCACCAAATCAGCCTAAAGGAGGAGGATGCCTAAAGACTTCTTTTATCACGCCATTCAGGACATACTGCTATGTCACTGTGCCGTTTGGGTTGAAAAACACTGGCGCAACGTATCAACGTGCTATCCAACGGTGTCTTCATATTCAACTCAGACACAATGTGGAGACATATGTCGATGACATGGTGATCGAGACCAAAGTTAAGGAAGACCTCATCACCGACTTAGAAGAAACCTTTCAAAGCCTTCAAAGATGCAAGATGAAGATGAACCAAGAAAAGTGCATCTTTGGAGTACCTTCGGGAAAACTACTCGGTTTCATCGTCTCACACCGTGGGATAGAGGCGAATCCAGAGAAAATCCATTTCTTTCCCAACTCGGCGAACAGGGCATACCCTTTTTTAAATTACTAAAGAAGTTTGACTATTTTCAATGGACGCTAGAAGCCCAACAAGCCTTCGAAGACTTCCAAAAGTTCCTTACATCACCACCCGTGTTGGCATCACCAATGCCCCAAGAACCACTTATGTTGTATCTGGCATCAACTACTCCGGTAGTCAGCATGGTCTGGCTGTCGAGCAGGTAGAGCTAGGACATATACAAAAAGTTCAATGACCAGTTTACTTTGTCAGCGAAGTCCTAGGTGAATCCAAGGTGAGATATCCCCAAGTCCAAAAACTGTTATATGGACTACTCATAACTGTCTAGAAGTTGGTGCACTATTTCCAGTCATACCAAGTCACAATCATCACCATCATTTCCACTCGGGGATGGCCTACATAATTGTGAGGCCACTGGCCGAATTGGTAAATGGGCACTCGAATTGATGGCGTTTGACATTGTCTTTGAACCATGGACAACAATCAAATCTTAAGCCCTCACCGATTTTGTGGCCGAGTGTACAGAAGTTCAGACGGCTACCTAGCAGACAAGATTGAATACTGGACAATGTACTTCGACGGTTCTCTATGGATCAACGGAGCAGGAGCTAGCGTCGTTTTTGCATCACCCAATGGAGAAAAACTCAAATATGTCCTTCAAGTACACCTTTCAGCATCCCACAATGTCACCAAGTATGAGGCACTCATCCACGGGCTCCACATTGCCATATCACTCGGTATCCGACGATTAGTGGTTCGCGGGGATTCCCAGCTCATGGTGAACAAAGCCATGAAAGATAACATGGCAGCATACTATCAAGAGGTGAGAATGTTGGAGAACAAGTTTACGGGCTGGAAATCACACATGTTTTGTGCCACTTCAATGAAGCCGCAAACGAGCTAGCCAACATGGGATCCAAGTGAGAAGTGGTCCCGACTGGAGTTTTGTCGAGTAGTTGTTGGAGCCATCAGTCCAGAGAAAGCCTGATCACTAGCAGTCGGGGGCTGAACCTACCCCGGAACCAAGGGAAGTGCTAATCATCTCTCAAGACTGGCAGACTCCTATTATCCGATTCTTATTGGAAAATAAGCTCCTAGAAGACCGCAGCAAAGCCGAGTGAATCAAGCGTCGAAGCAAATGTTTTCTTGTAATCGGAGAAGACCTTTATCGTTGAAGCACATCTAGAGTCCTCATGCGTTGCGTCACACCTAAGGAGGGTAAGCAGATTCTGCAATCAATCCACTCAAGCATTTGTGGCAACCACGCCACATCACGGACATTGGTCAGAAAGGCTTACAAGCAAGGTTTCTTCTGGCTGACTGCAGTTATCGATGCTAGTGACATAGTTCGAACATGCAAGGTATGCCAGTTCTTTGCTCAGTAAACACATCTACCTGCTCAGGAGTTATAGACGATCCCAATATCTTGGCCCTTTGCAGTCTGGGGGCTGGACATGGTTGGGCCATTCAAGAAAGTGCTAGAAAGGTTCACACACTTGTTTGTCACAGTGGACAAGTTCACAAAGTGGATTGAGGCAAAACCCGTTGCTACCAATCACTGCGGCCAGGGCAAAAGACTTCGTCATGGGTATTATTTACCAGTTTGGAGTTCCCAACCACATCATAACGGACAACGCCACTCAGTTCACTGTGGCATCTTTCAAGATTTTTGTGACAACTTCGGCATCAAGATCTGTTACATTTCTGTGGCTCACCTACGAAGCAATAGGCAGGTCGAACTAGGGTATTTGACCAACTACGACCATATGCAGGGCGGTGGGTGCAAGAACTCCCATCTATTCTATAGTCTCTAGGAACCACAGTCAGTCAAACAACAGGGCAATCCCCTTTCTTCCTACTCTATGGTGCTGAGGCCGTGTTACCAACAGAGTTGGAGTTTGGCTCTCCACGAGTCTGGGCCCACTCAGATGACAAATCAAACGAAGACCGACTGGCTGAGCTCGATCAGTTGGAAGAAGCAAGGGACATCACAACTATCCAGTTGGTAAGATATCTTCAAGGATGGCGTCGTTATCATAGTCGAATGTTCGTGGCCGCGCCTTTTCGGTGGGAGATCTCGTTTTAAGAAAATTCCAAACCACCAAAGACAGGGACAAATTATCTCCCTTATGGGAGTGGTCATTCATTATCACTGAGGTGATGTGCCTGGGGGCTTACCAACTGAAGACAAAAGACGGCGTCCTAGTCAACAACTCATGGAACATAGAACAGCTACATCTTTTCTATACCTGAGCATTGTACTCAATTTCTATATATAAATAAATTTTTTCACTCTGACTCACTACGCTGATTTTTTCAACCGAGTAGTGAGTCGGGGGCTACATGATGATAACATATCTTCTGTTATTACTAGAGTTAGGGTCTGTCTTATCTAAGTCCTAAAGTTTTATGATGACTATGCTAACTCTTGCCGAGTATAGACTTGTAGGATAAACACTTTTTAAGCTAGTCCTTAACTCTCGGTATTGATTGGCTAGTCGGGTAAAACTAATGATAGCTACGATAGAACATGCACTCAACCAGATTTCAAAGCAAAAGCATTTACAATATATACAGAATTGTTTCGGTCTTTCCTACACACAGACTGCTTAGAAGTGTTTGTTTTATATTAGCAAATCCTCAGCAATTGCCCGAGCAGTCGGCCTCGACTGGTTTATCAGTTCTAGCCCTTCCTCTGGAGTGGTGCCCTCAGCAAACCCTTCGCTAACTGCCTCAATGTCCACCCGGGGGTATAGAGATTAGGTCATGGCCAGGGCTTGGGAGATCCCCACTGTCGCATGTTCTGTAGCATATTCCCTCAAGATTGCTGGAGCATCTTGAAGGCATTGTAGTACCTACGAAGGAGAACTTGAACTGGACCTAGCTTGGCCCGGCTGCATAATATCTAATAGAGACTTCACTGAGTCCACTATGGCACTCTGTGAATTCTCTATTACCTTTATCTCCTCAGCAAAAGAGTTGAACCGTGTCTGCGTGTTGGTCTTGAAGGCTGCTCATTCAGAGGAGAAACATCAGCAAGTTTGGACATCTAGTCGGACAAAGTTCAGGAGCAGATATGCAACTTACTTGCAAACTCGGTGTCAACCTTGGATTTCGCCTTTTCAAGCACTTTCAGCTCCTTCTTTAGGCATTCAATCTCTAGGGATTGATTATGCAGATTTGTCTCATGAGCTACAACCAACCAAGATCGAGGGTTAGAAAAATAGAGAGGACGCTTGGAGCTACTTGGCAGAAGGGAGACTTACCTCTGATGGTCCCTACTTTCTCCCACTACTCGTCCCGCGGCTTGTTGACTGAGTCCTTCAGCCAGTCCTCCCTCTCCTTACTGGTCTGCTCTAGCTCATCCTTCGCGGCCTGGAGCTGGGTAAATTGAGAGATCTGGGGAGCAAGTCGGGTAAGTACCTGACTCATCTTCTCAGATCACTCGACCATTTTCTGCAAAGCGAGATAATCATCAACACAAGGGAAGTCATCGCTGAACAGTTGCAAGATCAAACAATCAACATGAAGTTCAGATCATAGTCAGCCAAGTCGCATACCTGGCCCTGCCTCTAAGCCTTAATGGTGGCTGCCATCAGCACGATCTGTTCTTTCTTGGCAGCCTCCTCGTTCAATTCAAAGGCATCATCACTTCTGTCCGGGGTCACCCAATAGAACACCCGGGGGAAGTTAGGCGGTGGGGCTTCGAACCTAGGGAGGTCGTTCTCTTCTGACGACAAGGACAGCTAATGGCAACGGGGTGCCCGATCTTCCGTTAGGTAAGGATAACTCTCGATTTGGTGGAGAATTGACACTCACGATCCGGCTTCTGATCACCAAGACCCGAACCCTGCAATCACAGCACCACATCTCCTCTCATTATCAACCGTGCGCTGCCCGGTTGACCTCGTCACGAAGGCTAATCCCTGCATGCGAATCGAAGAACACAAGCAAGAACAAGGAAGATTGCAACACAACTTGCAGATGAATGATTATACTCTCGAAGTTGGGGTCTCACAAACCGATAATAGCAAAGTCTTTGAACTCACTAGTTGCTTGCCTAACTCTATGATTTTCAGGAACTAAATGGGAATTAAATTTCTGCTCTACGATCATCTCCCAATCCAAATAAGCTTCAGGGTCATATTTTCCAGAAAATGAAGGCAAGGTAAATTTAACTTTAGCAAAAGGATCATCGTTACCTCGCCCTTGGCGGTTTTCTCCCATACCTTGACGATTGCGGCGAAGGCGTTGACGGAGTCGTGCTTCTTCTGTCGCTCCATCGTCATCATCCATCGTGTCCTGGTTGGCTTCATCTCCGGAGGGTGGCCGATGGGTCTCCAATTCATCAATCCTCCCAGTCAGCGTGGCTACTCGTCTGTCCAGACTTTCAACCGTGTGGTTTATGTTCTGCTTGGCAAGAGCATCGTTGACCCCCTTCAGAATAGTTTCATTTAGCCCCTTCATCATCTGGTCCATGTAGCCTTGCATCTCGCTACGGAGAACGCACTCTGAGATTTCGTCGGTCCCTGACATTGTTAGCAAGAAGACAGAGAAAACACAAAGGAATTATCCCTATCAACTACTACTATGCAAGGATAGTGGACACTCGCAAATGGAAGCACCTTACCGAGCTCTTACAAGGTTTTGAGACTAGTGAGCAAAGGATGGTACAACCGGTGGCTGGTTTGTGATACCTTGAGGGCGTGATCCAGCGATTGCAAGGGTCGAGACCGTGCTGACCAGAAGTATATATGTGGAGCTTGGGAGGCCAAATATGTTAGTAGCACACAATTCAATAACAGATAGTAATGCTGAATAAATGTCCAAAGCACTTGTCCTAGTTGCTAGCCTAAACGCGTCCTAAACCAGATGTGATAAAACAAGGGAGACAAACAAGTATGAAAGGACAGCAGCAAGGAAAAAAAAGGACAAGGCAAAAACACAGTACAAAACAACGCACAGCTGGCTCCTTGGTGTGTCCTATGTGCTCCTCTCCTTTTCTTTTTTTTCTTCTTTCACACCTTTTTTTTTTATATTTTTTTTTTAACTAGGAGCATAGGAACAACAACCTCAGGAGGTGGCAGCTCAGTCTGATATAAGGTGTGGCCTGTAGAAATACACGAGTGTGGAGGCCATGGGCCTGGGTACCTCATCACCAACATATGGGCCACTCGGATAGAGGATGGGCCGAATCATGTAATTAGAGATAGGATAGCACCTGGCAGGCCTTACCTTGTACGATAAGGAATAGCAGTCTTAGTCAGATAAGTTTCTATCTCTAAGAAGGAAATCCCATGGTCGTATCCGGCTGGGATCCTTATCATGTACCCCTATCCCCCAGTATATAAAGGGAGGCAGGGCGCCCCTCAAGGGGCACGACGAGATCATCAGATCATCAATTGACAAACACCTCAGGGGAATAACACCACAACTGGACGTAGGGTATTACCTCACATCGAGGGCCTGAACCAGTATAAAATCTTCCTTGTGTTTCTCTACAATCCACCGAGTTTCCCCTTGCCGAGTAGCCCTATAGTTTTATTGCCGGTGTAAAACATCGACTTGGACTCGATTTGATCTGCCAGGGAACCGGCCGACTCCGCGCCAGTCAGTCCACACGATGCTGCAACAACCCTCATCGACTTGCTGCGGCAATCTTCATCTTGTCCGGGTCTCGAGACAACTCTTTCCTTCGGTGTTTGACTCAGACTCGGCCTTGAGCCGGCCAAGATCGAGCTAAGAAGGGAAGAGATCGTCAATCTCCCTATAGACTCGGCAACGCCACGGATATCTTCAGACAACATCCGACGTGGCAGACCCGATCTCCTGGAATTCGACTCGGATACGGCCTAGAGCCGCTCGAGATCGGATCCAGGGAGGTTGGAGTTATTATCAGCCCCATCAACTATTCCGACTACGACTCTCAGTCGGACTACGACTCTCAGTCGGACAGCAGTTCAGCAAGCTTCTCCCTGCCACGAGAAATCTTCAGGGCATCCAAAGGCTCTACTCCTACCCAGGAATCACGCCAACTACACGAGCAACAAGAGGAGGAGGCCCGCCGGCTGTGACAACAAGAGGAGGCTGAGCCCAAGGCCCGCAATGACAAGCTACGTAGGGCTGGGCAGCAACAAATCCTCCAAACTCGACTCGGTGACCACGACGTCTTCGTTACTCCTCAACAGAACATCATGGCCGCTACAACTCTACTGGATACACTCCAGTTTGGGCCTGATCACCAGGCCACCCCGACGATCGCAAGGATAAAAGCCATGCTTACCGCTGCTGCATGTCAGCAGCACCAACAGTCAGGTGATACCCTCATACCGACCAACCGGTCGACATCCCCAACGGCAGTCTCATCTACCTCAAAGTGACGCCAAGCGGCTGGCTCCAGTCAGCCGCTTACGGAGGCACGTCAGGCGTCACTCGGCAACCCCAACGACAACCGGCGACGTCTAAGCAACCGTCGGGATGATCAGGACCTCCAAGACCGACTACGGCGCGACCTTCGACAAGACATCATTGCTCGGCGCCGTGAACGAGAAGAAGATGAGCAACGCCAATTGGAAGACAAGAACAAGCGTTTCGGCCTCCACCACGAGCGATTTCACCGCCGTATTCGGAGTCGGAGCCCTCATGAAGACGAAGGCATACCGGCCTTCACCCAGGAGCTACAACAGGTCGACTGGCCGTCGGGTTTCAAGCCTACAGGCATCGATAAATACGACGGCAAGACCAATCCCGAGTCCTGGCTCACGGTCTACACTCTGGCGATCCGAGCAGCTGGAGGAAATCACAAAGTCATGGCTAACTACCTCCCAGTCGCTTTAGCTGACTCAGCGAGGACATGGCTAACAAGACTTCCCAAGCAATCAATCGGCTCCTGGGGAGAACTCCAGGAATGGTTCATCGCCAACTTCCAAGGAACATACGAGAGGCCATCTTCCGAGTACGACTTATATCAGTTGCATCAAGGGAAGAACAAGTCTCTTCGTGACTTCATCAAAAGGTTTTCTGAGAAGAAGAACTCAATCCCGAAGATCAAGGACGAGGTAGTCATCGCCGCCTTTCAAAAAGGAGTGAAAGACACCTTGTTCATTGCTAAATTCACACGGAAGCCTCCTAATTCTGTCAAGGCTTTATTCGACATGGCGAACAAGTACGCCGACTTGACTGACGCTGTGGCTGAGGCCCTCGATGACAAGAAGGCACCCTGACAAAAAAAGCGGGAGGGCACCAACGACGCGGTCCCGACTAAAGTCGGGAGTCGCAAACACAAGTCAGACGGCTTCATTGTGGCAATCGGTCACAACCGTCTTCGACTTTCAACAATTGAAGATTATCAAAACAACAAGTGACATGCTCGGGGGCTCACAAGCTCAAATGCAAGGATGGCATCCCCACTTCTAAATACCGAACAGTTAAGTCGCTTTCTGATAAATAGTTCTTCATTTGGCCTTGCCAATGCCGCAGGCGCTTACACCTAATAGGTGCACAAGCTGCACTTTTTTCTGTCTTTTTCTCTTAAATGATTGCAAAAGTATTCGAGTAGCATAAATCCTGATCCGTGAAACTTTGCTCCATGAAAGACGAACTCAAGTCACCCAAAACGCGTGTCTGGGAAAGAGCCATGAGCCAACTCCCGGTGCTAGGGGGCTATGATTAGTTGGGCAGAGTGCTTAAACGTAAGGGGTCAACTACTTAGAGAAATTAATATCAGTAAGAGGAAGAACACGTATTTACATATATTGTAAAATACATTTTATTCGGGTGATTGCTTTCATCATCAGATGCTACTCATCCGGTATCTTTATAGCGCAGGGCCAGCCCCGGATACACGTGACAGGAACTCAGGGCTGCGAGCCTATCTCCTATGCTCAGGGGCTAGACAAGTCTGCCAAAATACACTCGGGATGCTCCACGAGGGCTACTGACTGAGTACTTGCACCAGTTGGGACGACATCTTTCCCGGCTACGCTCCATGTGAGCTAATGACCAACCTCCGACGCTAGTTGGGGGTCGTATACTACTCAACTGGGTGAGGTACGCCCCATGAGGGTCGCCAGCCAAATCCTACGCTAATGCTAGGATTGGGTACCTTATTTGGTCACAACTCTATCAGGTTAGGTACGCCCCATGAGGGTCGCCAGCCGAATCCTATGCTAATGCAAGGTTCGGGTACCTAGCTTGGCTATAACTCTGTTGGGTAGGGTATGCCCCATGAGGGTCGCTAGCCGAATCCTATGCTAATGCAAGGTTCGGGTACCCTGCTCGGCTCTCCTGAAGTCAGAGAAGACTTACATCGTCAAAGCGCATCCGGAGTTCTCAAGCACTGCGTCACACCTGAGGAGGGCAAGCAGATCCTGCAACATACCTACTCGGGCACCTATGGCAACCAGACTGCATCCAGAACATAAGTCAAAAAGGTTTGCAAATAAGGATTTCTCTAGCTGATTGCGGTTACCGACACCAAAAAACTCATCCTGACATGCGATGGATGATACTTCTATAGAGCTATGCTGGGTAGGTCGGCTCAGGCCGGCTTATTTGGTAGCAGCCACCAAGATATGAGTTCCTACAATAGCATGCTCCATGTGGGCCGCCCACAGGCTGAGTTGAAATTATAGCACTGGTGCTACCAACAAGAGCCGATGAGGTAAATAGATATGCTTCATGAGAGCCTTATTGCTAAGCATATATGTTTGGGTATCTGTTTTATCCACTAGGTCTCGAGGATATATCCTTACAAGGATCACAAGCTGGTCTTCATTAAAATTAGGGATGCATGTATCTTTCTCAGGTACACCTGACTATGCTGTGGATTTATTTCCATAAAGTGGTACTCGGCCTACATGCGTGGCCATCAGTTGCCATGAGCAACATTATTCCCGCTGACATGATGTGAAGGAGTCTAACTTTCGAGTAGTGCACTACTCGGGAGAGACTATAAATTTCTCATTCCCGCTAACATGACGCGGAGGAGTCAAACTTCTGGGTGGGACGCCACTCGGGAAAGACTATAAACCCCTCCTTCCAGCTAACATGACGCTGAAGAGTCCCATATACGAGTAGTGTCCTACTCGGCAAGACTATAAATACCCATTCCGACTGCATGAAGTCGAAGAGTCCTACATACGAGTAGTTCCCTGCTCGGTAAGACTATAAATCATATTCCAATTGACATGATACCGAAGAGTCTCATATACCAGTAGTAATCTACTTGGGAAAGACTTCCAGGTTAAAGATCTTTGACTTTATGTTTAATTGTCTTCACAATTAAGCACAAAGTCGGGGGCTACACCTAATAGGTGCGCTATTCAGTGCACACTATTCATATATCTACATGAAGCCCTTCATAGCCTCACTGCCAGCTGACATGAAGTAGGACTCGGGAAGAAGACTCACTCGGACAAAGAGTACTTGGGAGCAATGCACTCGGAAAGACTTCACCGTGGAGGATGAGCACTCGGCATCAGCTATGCTCAACTATGAAGGTCTCAGGGGCTACTGTGGGTGCCATGGGCCCCGGTACCTCATGACAGGCATATGGACTACTCGGATAGAGGATGGGCCTAGCCTTGTAATTAGGGATATAGCCACACTCGGCAGACTTTGCCTTGTACGATAAGAAAAACACAGTCCTAGTTGGGTGGGTTATATCTCTAAGAGGAGATCCCTTGGCCGTAATCCGGTTGGGACTCCTACCTTGTAACCCTGTTCCCCAGTATATAAGGGGAGGCAGGGCGCCCCATGAGGGCAGAAGCATACAAGTTGAGTTGGTTCACCAGAATCACCACCGCAAATCCTCAAAGGAATAACACCACAACTGGACGTAGGGTATTACCTCACATCGAGGGCCTGAACCAGTATAAAATCTCTGCGTGTTCCTTTGCAATCCATCAAGTTTCCATCCGCCGAGTAGCCCCATATATTTATTGCCGGTGTTAAACATCGACAGAGGGCTCTGGGTTTGAACAGTAGAACCACTCCTGATGCCACCCTTTCAGCGAAGTCTTCAGGGGGATATGGAGGTAGGCTATCTTCATTTCATTACGGAGCTGAAACCCCACTCCCCCTATGACTTGGGGTTTGGATTTTGATGGCTGGGGTTTGACATGGAAGAGGAAGCGGAAGAGATTGAAATAGGGATCGACCCCGAGAAAAGCTTCACAATGGGTCACAAAGATATAAATCTAGAGCATAAAGTTGGGGTTGAGATGAATAAGCTCAATTTGATAATAATCAAGGAGGCCATGAAGAAAATCTGAAGAAGGGAGAGAAAACCCCTATTGAAAAAAGAGGCGAACATCACGATCTCGTGGGAACCGGGAGAAGGGATCGTCTCACCTATGGCCGGACACCAGTTAATGAGCTCCTTCGGCTGGAGGCACTTCTTTTTCTCTAAATAGACGAGCTTTGTGGAGCATGTCATCAAAGTTGGCCATGTCCCAGTTGGGACAAGGGGGATACTGATGAGGACATCACTAGCTCGGATATGACCATAGTTACCTTATGTATTCATCAACCATGAGTACTTGTTGGAAAGCTCATGGAGTCTACTTTCAGATGGTTTTGGTCCCACGTCAAAATTCCTCCTAAGCTTTCTGGAATCGTCAAAACAAGACAAGTACCTCTTCTAGTCTGAGTCTGTTTTGGGCCTTGGGCCTTGTAATTGTGTTGTGGGCTAAGCCCAAGGGGTGTGCACTCTAGGGTTAACCCTAGGACGTCCCAACTAATATATATTCAGTAGCCATCGTCGTTTAGAGTTGGGTTTTGCTTAGATTATTCTGCCATTGCAGTTTCACCGTCTAGATCGGTTTGTAGAACCCCAACTTCGTGTGCTAAACATTCATCTGCAATTCAGGTTGTGTTTTCTTTGTTCTTACAAATTTCTTTGATTGTTTGCAGGAGCAAAACCTTCGTGGTTAGGTTGACTGCGTGAGAGCGTGGCCGATAACGACAAGACGCGCGGGTGTAGCGAGTGCGAGTTGACGATCTATTGATCGGAAGCCTCAAAACGTGAACGTCCACACGTCGCCAAATCGAACCTATCGGAAGGTCGGGCACCTAGTCTCGCATCAAGTGGTATCAGAGCACAAGTTGCCCGATAGGTATTATCTGTTTCCATCTATCTATCTTTGTTTCTTTTACCTAGAGTCCAGAAAACCCAAAAATTTATTACCACCGTGTTCTTCGTAGTGTTAGGTTTATCCCCTATCCAAACCCCTTTGTGCCTTTGTAAAATTTATTTCAGTTTCGCTTTGTTGAGTCTATGTCCTAGGTCTAGTTAGTGGTCGCTAGTTTAGAGTCATGTTCGTGGTTCTAGTTCTAGCTATTGCGTTGCGCGAGAGCCTGCCTTGAGAGATCGAGTACTACTCGGTTTCGGATTGCAAGCCGCCTTGAGCTTTTTAACCCGCTTTCGCAAGCCTTTTTAGATAGGTCGCAAGCCGCCTTGTGTCAATCGCCCTGCATCGCTGTCGATGCTTTGCACAGGCAATAAAACTATGGGGCTACTCGGCGAAGGTGAATTCGGTGGATTGCAGAGGAACACAGAGAGGGTTTATACTGGTTCAGGCCCTTGATGTGAGGTAATACCCTACGTCCAGTTGAGGTGTTATTCCTCTGAGGTGTTTGATGATCGATGATCTTGTGTCTTGTCCACCCTGAGGGGCGCCCTGCCTCCCTTTATATACTAGGGGACAGGGGTACATGATAAGGATCCTAGCCGGATACGGCCAAGGGATTTCCTTCTTCGAGATAGAGACCTATCCGACTAAGACTATGTTTCCTTGTTATACAAGACAAAGCCTACCTGGTGCTATTTTATCTCTAATTACATGGTTCGGCCCATCCTCGATCCGAGTGGCCCATATGCTGGTAATGAGGTACTCGGGGCCCATGGCCTCCACAGTAGCCCCTGAGACCTTCATAGTTGAGTCACAGTTGATGCCGAGTGCTTGTCCTCCACGGTGCAGATAGCCCGAGTGCAATGCTCCCAAGTACTTTTTGTCCGAGTAAGTCTTTTCTCCGAGTCCTGCTTCATGTCAGCTGGCAGCGAGGCTATGAAGGGCTTCATGACGCCCTACGCAGGGCTGGGCGGACTGCTCAGCAACGAATCCTCCAAACCCAAGTCAGCGACCACGACGTCTTCATTACTCCTCAACAGAACATCGTGGCCGCCGCGACCCTACTGGACACGGTCGAACTTGGGCCTGATCACCAGGCCACCCCGACGATCGCAAGGATAAAAGCCCTGCTTACCGCTGCTGCATGTCAGCAGCACCGACAGTCGGGCGATACCCTCATACCGACCAACCGGTCGACATTCCCAACGGCAGTCTCATCTACCTCAAAGCGACGCCGAGCTGCTGGCTCTAGTCAGCTGCATACGAAGGCACGTCAGGCGTCACTTGGCAGCCCCAACAACAACCGGCAACGTCAAAGCAACCGTCGGGATGATCAGGACCTTCGAGGCCGACAACGACATGATCTTCGGCAGGACATCAACGCTCGACACCGCGAACGAGAGGATGATGAGCAACGCCAACCGGGAGACGAGAATGAGCGTTTCGGCCTCCACCACGAGCGGTTTCGACACCGTAGTCGGGGTCGGAGTCCTCATGAAGATGAAGGAGTACCGGCCTTCACCCAGGAGCTACAACAGGCCGACTGGCCATCGGGTTTCAAGCCTACAGGAGTCGAAAAATACGACGGCAAGACCAATCCCGAGTCTTGGCTCACGGTCTATACTATGGCAATCCGAGCAGCTGGGGGAAATCACAAAGTCATGGCTAACTACCTCCCAGTCGCTTTAGCCGACTTAGCGAGAACATGGCTAACAGGACTTCCCAAGCAATCAATCGGCTCTTGGGGAGAACTCCGGGAACATTTCATCACCAACTTCCAGGGAACATACGAGAGGCCATCTTCGGAGTACGACCTATATCAGTTGCGTCAAAGGAAGAATGAGTCTCTTCGTGACTTCATCAAGAGGTTTTCTGAGAAGAGGAACTCAATCCTGAAGATCAAGGACGAGGTCGTCATCGCCGCCTTTCGAAAAGGAGTCAAAGACATCTCGTTCATCGACAAATTCACGCGGAAGCCTCCCAACTCTGTCAAGGCCCTATTCGACATGGCAAACAAGTACGCCGACTCAGCCCACGCTGTTGCTGAGGCCCTTGAAGATAAAAAGGCATCCTGACAGAAGAAGCGGGAGGGCACCAACGACGCGGTCCCGACTAAAGCCGGGAATCGCAAACGCAAGTCAGACGGCTTCATTGTGGCAGTTGGTCACAATTGTCTTCAACTTTCAACGACTGAAGATTATCAGAACAACAAGTGACATGCTCGGGGGCTCACAAGCTCAAACGCAAGGATGGCATCCCCACTCCGAAATACCGAACAGCTAAGTCGCTTCCTGATAAATATTTCTTCACTCGGCCTTGCCAATGCCGCTTACACCTAATAGGTGCACAAGCTGCACTCTTCTCTGTTTTTGCTCTTAAATGATTGCAAAAGTACTCAAGTAGCATAAATCCTAATCCGTGAAACTTTGCTCCATGAAAGACGAACTCAAGTCACCCAAAACGCGTGTCTGGGAAAGAGCATGAGCCAACTCCGACGCTAGGGGCTATGACTAGTCGGGCAGAGTGCTTAAACGTAAGGGGTCAACTACTCGAGGAAATTAATATCAATAAGAGGAAGAACATGAATTTACATATATTGTAAAATACATTTAATTCGGATGTTTGTTTTCATCATCAGATGCTACTCATTCGATATCTTTATATTGCAGGCCCAGCTCCAGATACGCGTGACAGGAACTCAGGGCTGCGAGCCTATCTCCTACGCTCGGGGGCTGGACAAGTCTGCCAAAATACACTCAGGATGCTCCATGAGGGCTACTCACCGAGTACTTGCACCAGTCGGGACGTCATCTTCCCCGACTACGCTCCATGCGAGCCAACAATCGGCCCCTGGCGCCAGTCGGGGCTGTATACCACTCGGCTAAGTAGGGTACGCCCCATGAGGGTCGCTAGCCGAATCCTACGCTAATGCTAGGTTCGGATACCTTATTTGGTCACGGTTCTGTCAGGTTGGGTGCGCCCCATGAGGGTCGCTAGCCAAATCCTATGCTAATGCAAGGTTCGGGTGCCTGGCTTGGCTATAATTCTGTCAGATAGGGTACGCCCCATGAGGGTCGCCAGCCGAACCCTCTGCTAATGCAAGGTACGGGTACCTTGTTCGGCTTTACCCAAGTCAGAGAAGACTTACATCGTCAAAGTGCATCCGGAGTTCTCATGCACTGTGTCACACCTGAGGAGGGCAAGCAGATCCTGCATTATACCCACTCAGGCTTACGTGGCAACCAGTTTGCATCCAGAACGTAAGTCGGAAAGGCTTGCGAATAAGGATTTCTCTGGCTGATTGCGGTTACCAACACCAAAAAACTCATCCTGACATGCGATGGATGATGCTTCTCTAGAGCTATGCTGGATAGGTGCTCAGGCCGGCTTATTTGGTAGCGGCCACCAGATATGAGTTCCTACAGTAGCATGCTCCATGTGGGCCGCCCGCAGGCTGAGTTGAAATTATAGCGCTGGTGCTACCTAAACAGGAGCCGATGAGGTAAACAGATATGCTTCATGAGAGCCTTATTGCTAAACATATATGTTTGGGTATCTGTTTTTATCCACCAGGTCTCGAGGATATATCCTTACAAGGATCACAAGCTGGTCTTCATTAAAATTGGGGATGCAGGTATCTTTCTCGGGTACACCTGACACGCCGTGGATTTTATTTTCATAAAGTGGTACTCGGCCTACATGCGTGGCCATCAGTTGCCATGAGCAACATTATTCCCGCTGACATGACGCGGATGAGTCTAACTTTCGAGTAGTACACTACTCGGGAGAGACTATAAAATTCTCATTCCCGCTGACATGACGCGGATGAGTCTAACTTTCGAGTAGTGCACTACTCGGGAAAGACTATAAAATTCTCATTCCCGCTGACATGATGCGGAGGAGTCTAACTTTTGAGTAGCATACTACTCGGGAAAGACTATAAACATTCTTCCAGCTGACGAGCTGAAGAGTCTAACTTCCGAATGGGACGCCACTCGGGAAAGACTATAAACACCTTTTCCAGCTGACATGAAGCTGACGAGTCTAATTTTCGAGTAGTATATTACTTGGGAAAGACTATAAATAATCATTCCGGCTGACATGATGCCGATGAGTCTGATTTTCGAGTAGTATACTACTCGGGAAAGACTAAAAACACCCCCTTTCCAGCTGACATGACGGTGGAAGGTCCCATATGCGAGTAGCATCCTACTCGGCAAGACTATAAACATACATCCCGACTGACATGAAGTCGAGGAGTCTACATACGAGTAGTTCCCTGCTCGGCAAGACTATAATTATATTCCGGTTGACATGATACCGAAGAGTCTCATGTACCAGTAGTAATCTACTCGGGAAAGACTACAGGTTAAAGATCTTTGACTCATGTTTATTGTTTTTTCACAATTAAGCACAAAGTCGGGGGCTACACCTAATAGGTGCGCCTATTCGGCGCACACTATTCCAACATCTACATGGAGCCCTTCATAGCCTCGCTGCCAGCTGACATGAAGCAGGACTCGGGAGAAGCAGCACTCAGACAAAGAGCACTCAGGAGCAATGCACTCGGGAAGACTTCACCGTGGAGGATGAGCACTTGGCATCAGCTGTGACTCAACTATGATGGTCTCGGGGGCTACTGTGGGTGCCATGGGCCCGGGGTACCTCATGACAAGCATATGGGCCACTCGGATAGAGGATGGGCCTAGCCTTGTAATTAGAGATATAGCTAGATTCGGCAGACTTCGCCTTGTATAGAAAGGAATATACAGTCCTAGTCGGGTGCGTTATATCTCTAAGGGTAGATCTCCTAGTCGTAATCCGATGGGGACTCCTACCTTGTAACCCTGTCCCCCAGTATATAAGGGGAGGCAGGGCGCCCCATGAGGGCAGAAGAGCACACATAAGCTCACGGGATCATTGATCACAACAAATCCTCAAAGGAATACATATAAACTGGACGTAGGGTATTACCTCACATTGAGGGCCCGAACCAGTATAAAATCTCTCTGTGTTCCTTTGCAATCCACCGAGTTTCCATCTGCCGAGTAGCCCCATATATTTATTGCCGGTGTAAAACATCGACATGTAGATATATGAATAGTGTGCACCGAATAGGCGCACCTATTAGGTGTAGCCCCTGACTTTGTGCTTAATTGTGAAGACAATTAAACATAAAGTCAAAGATCTTTAACCTGGAAGTCTTTTCCGAGTAGATTATTACTGGTATATGAGACTCTTCGGTATCATATCAACCGGAATAAACTTTATAGTCTTGCCGAGTAGGGAACTACTCGTATGTAGGACTCCTCGACTTCATGTCAGTCAAAATATGTGTTTATAGTCTTGCCGAGTAGGATGCCACTCGTATATGGGACTCTTCAGCGTCATGTCAGCTGGAAAAAAGGGGGTTTATAGTCCTTTCAGAGTGGCGTCCCACTCAGAAGTTAGACTCCTCCGCATCATGTCAGCGGGAAAAGATATTTATAGTCTCTCCCGAGTAGTGCACTACTCAAAAGTTAGACTCTTCTGCATCATGTCAGCGGGTATAATGTCGCTCATGGCAACTGATGGCCACGCATGTAGGCCGAGTACCACATTATGAAAATAAATCCATGGCGTGGTCAGGTGTACCCGAGAAAGATACCTGCATCTCCAATTTTAATGAAGACCAGCTTGTGATCCTTGTAAGGATATATCCTCGAGACTTGGTGGATAAAACAGATATCCAAACATATATGTTTAGCCATAAGGCTCTCATGAAGCATATTTGTTTACCTCATCGGCTCCTGTTGGTAGCACCAGTGCTATAATTTCAACTCAGCCTGCGGGCGGCCCACATGGAGCATGCTACTGTAGGAACTCATATCTTGATGGCCCAGTGCTGACTGTGTAGGCCCAAGCCCATCTAGTCGGCATCGGCTCTATAAAAGCGGGGAGAGAGAAAAAGATTCCATCATCTTCCCCAAATCAGCCAATCGCTTCGTCTTCCACCTTCGCGCCCAACTTTTCCCATCCCGCCCGGCTAGGGTTAGCTTCTGCTATTCCCCACCCAAACTCGGGCGATTCCAATCCTCTTCGTTTGTTCCAAGCCCCCAATTTGTTTTTCCCCAAATCTCGCCGCCTTCAGTCATGCCGAAGGCTTCGGATCTTGCGGGTGCGCCGGAGGGTTCTTGGTCGATTTCAGATTGCGGCTCGGTGAAGCTGAAGCGGTTGGAGAGCGAACTGAAGTTGCCCAGCCCCAAATCCCCAACCTGGTGAAACGGTAGTTTTCGCCTCTTTTTTTGATCGGGGCTTGTGCCTTCCGTCTTCTGATTTCTTCCGCCGCGTCCTTGACTTCTACGGGCTGGAGTTGGTGCATTTGAACCCCAACTCGATTCTTCAGATCTCCATATTTGTTACTCTTTGTGAGTGCTTCTTGGGTGTTGAACCCCATTTTATCCTCTTCCGACATCTGTTCCACATCAAACCCCAACCTTCCAAGAGTAATATTAATGTGATTGGGGGAGCTGGTCTCCAGCTAAGGAGTGATGGGAAGAAGACATATCTTGATCTCCCCTTGAAGTCTTCTCTGAAGGGCTGGCACAAGGAATGGTTCTATTGCGCCAATCTGGCTCCCTCCTTGCGCCCATTTACTGGCTTGCCGCCCGTGGTTTCGCCAAACTGGTCAGCAGAGCCGTCCTTTGAAGAGATGGGCCAGGCACATCAGCTGTTGGTGGAGATAGATGACCTCAAGAGGGCTGGCCTGACAGGACCTTGGGTGGCTCGTCGCTTCCTGACCCGGCGCATTTAGCCGCTGAAGCTAAGGAGTGCGTTTGGCTGGGCCTTTAAAGGCAAAAACGATCCTGACCGAGTAAGCAACGAGTCGGCGAACAAGGGGGCAGTGACCGAGACCCTGTTCGGCTACTTCTCCGAAGGGGTGGTTGCGACCGAAGATGATAACCGCCGGGTCGCAGCCTATAGCTTTATTCGGCCCCGGACCAAGGTAACATTTAATCTTCTTCTGTGATGAATGCATGTGGAACTGTGATTGTTCAGCATTGCGTGATGTATTTTGTTGACTCACTTATAGTGGCATGAAGAGTTTGATGAAGACTCCCGCCGTTGTCGGCCGTCCGCGTCGAAGTAGAGGCCGAGGAGTCCTCTGCTGCCCAACGACTCCAAGAGAGCGGGAAGAAGCCCATTTTGTATCGGGGCGAGGGGCCCATGACGCCGCGCGCCGTGGTAGGAAGCCTGAAAATAAAGGACACCGTCGCCGCGGTGCCCAGGCGATCAAGTCCCAGGTTGAGACCTGCGGGTTTGAGCCCAACGTTGTCGAGCCCGGCAACAGCGCCGCCGAGGGGCCGGCCAGAGTAGACACCGCCAAGGGCGGAGGTGCCCAAGCCGACCACACCAGAATCGGAGCCGACTCGGGCTGATGCGCCGCCGCCGACTGTAACGCCGACCGGGCCGACTATGGAGCTAGCGCTCCGCCGGGGCCTGGGTCGCCCGGCAGGAAGCTGAAGTTCTCCAAGAGGTGCGCTGCTCCGGGTCTTCTGAAATTCTTGCGTGTTGGAGTAGTGTCTTGATGTTTTGTTTCGTCGTGTAGGAAGTGGGCCGATATTGATCTCAAGGAGACCAATCCGACCGCTCTCCTAGAAGAGCCTGCTCCAGCCAGGCCGGCGGCCACGAACACACTCGCTGAGCCGGTGGCCAGCCCGGTCGCGGAGACCAAGGTGGCCCCGACTGCAGGGTCGCGGTTGCTGCCGCCGACAGAGGTGGTTGCTGAGGTTGAGGCCCCAGCCCCTGAAGTGTCGCCGCTGCTGCGAAGGCCGTCGAGCCCTGAGCCGGTCCCCGAGGACCCCATCACCGTCGTGGAGGCGGGACCCCATCACCGTCGTGGTCATCGCCGTCGTCGTCGCCAAGAGATCAACCTGCCGTGGATTGAAGCTCCTCCGCGTATGATGCCCCGGACATTCACATGGACGTTGCCTGACGGGACCGTGAAGAGCTTCAGGCTTGATGAAGTCGTCGCGAGAAGGGAACGTGAAAGCTTGCTTCGCGCCGCTATCAGCGGGTCCAAGGGAGTCACAGTATGATTCTTTTGGAAGAGTCTTGGCGATCTTCTCGTTTTGACGTCTGACTCCATCCTTGATTTGTCTCTTATCCTGAGCAGAAGCTTGTCGACCGCAATGAGGCGATGACAGAAATCTTGGTCGAGATGGCTCCCCACCTCGCAGAATTGGAGCAGCTCCGGGCGTTGAAGGCCGAGATGGAGGAGCGTCATGCGGGGAGGGAGGCCTGGCTGAAGAGCGGCGCCGATCAGCTTAGGGAGGAGACTTGGGCCCTAGCCGGAAAGATCAGAGGTAAACTCCCCGAATGTATCTTCCCGACTGAACCGTCGACGTATTCATCCAGCTGTGTTGTTCCCGACTGCCCAGTTATGTCATGACCGCACGGTTGAGCTCTTGGCTAATCTGTCGTGCAGCCCTCGAAGCAAAGTTGAAGACCCGAACAGAGAGGGAGTCGCAGCTGAAGGAGGCCGAAGAAGCCAGGGCCGAGCTCGAGAAGGTCGAGGCCGACCTGACAAAGGCCAACACCGAGCTTGATCGGGAGAAGGCCGAGTTTGAAAGAGGTCGTCGTCAAGCTCGGTAAGGAGAAAGCCAAACTGGAGAAGACTGTGGCCGGGTGGGAGGCCGACTACAAAAGTAAGTCCTCAACCTGAACGTGATCTTAGCCAATCCATTAGTCGTTCCGTCTGTAGCCGAGTCTGACAAGTTTGCTTGCTGGCGGACTTAGGCAGACATGAGAGCCAATGTCCAGGCCCAGTATCGGTTTTACACAGAGGAGATAAGAGTGATCAGGGAGTCACGGAAGGCCCTCGTCGAGTCCGTGAAAGGGATCCTTGACCTCATAGATCCCCACCCTATGGGAACCAGTTGCAGCAGGATCCCCCAGATAGAGGCGCATCTTGAGGATGCACCGAGTGCCTTGAAAAAGTACTCGAATGAGCATGTTGTTGCCGGCGTGGCCCAGACCCTGGCGATGACCAAGTCCATCTACCCAAGGGTAGATATTGAAGCCATCGGAGAGGAGTTTGCCGAGGAGACGACGCCGGAGGAGGTGCTGGAGCTGATTGCCCGGGCGAAGCCGACTGCTGAAATAATTACCCGAGACCTGGGTCTGTAAGGGCAACATGTTATGTAGTCGGTATATATAAACTTTTGAAAAAACATGTGTAAATATGTGTGCAATGCCGCCAAGCTTGCTACTCGGTCGTCACTAGCTTTACTTGACCGTGTAGTCTGCGCTGAGTTAGTCTGTCAGAACTTAATAAAAACGTTCAAAGTAAGAAGCTGTACTCGGGCAAACATGACAGTCATAGTAAGGCTTCGTGACTAAAGTAAGATAAACTCGTATGTTATTGACAGAACACATATATACATGCAGCCCCCGACTCACTACTCGGTTGATACAAGCGGCGTAGTGAGTCAGAGAAACTGTACACATGAAAATTATAAAACTCAGGTATAGAAAGGACGTAGCTGTTCTATATTCCATGAGTTGCTGATGAGAGCACCGTCTTCGGTCTTCAGTCGGTAGGCGCCTGGCCGCGTGACCTCGGCTATAATGAACGGCCCTTCCCAGATTGGGGATAATTTATGCCTGTCTTTGGTGGTTTGTATTTTCCTCAGAACGAGATCCCCGACCAAAAAGGCGCGGCCACGGACATTGCGATTGTGGTAGCGACGTAGGCCTTGAAGATACCTTGCCGACTGGATTGTTGCGGTGTCTCTTGCTTCTTCCAACTGATCCAACTCGACCAGTCGGGTATTGTTGGAGTCATCTTCTGAGTAAGCCCAGACTCGTGGAGAGCCGAACTGTAACTCTGTAGGTAGCATAGCCTCGGCACCGTAGACCAGAAAGAAAGGGGATTGCCCTGTTGCCGAACTGACCGTGGTTCTGAGAGACCAGAGAACAGATGGGAGTTCTTGTACCCACTGGCCAGCATATGGTTGTAGTCGGTCGAATATCCTGGCATTGATGCCTTGTAAGACCATACCGTTGGCTCGTTCGACCTGCCCGTTGCTCCGTGGGTGTGCCACAGATGCGTAGCAGATCTTGATGCCGAAATCTTCGAAGAAGTCTTAGAATACACTGCCCGTGAACTGAGTACCGTTGTCGGTGATGATGCGGTTAGGGACTCCGAACCGGTATAGTATACTCATGATGAAGTCCTTTGCTCGTGCCGCTGTAATTGTTGCAACGGGTTTAGCCTCAATCCACTTGGTGAATTTATCCACTGCGACGAATAGATGTGTAAACCCCCCTTGTGCTTTCTTGAAAGGCCCGACCATGTCGAGCCCCCATACTGCAAATGGCCAGGAAATTGGGATAGTTTGGAGTTCCTGGGCTGGGAGATTTGTTTGTCTTGCGTAGAACTGGCAACCCTCGCACTTGCGAACAATGTCCTTGGCGTCTGTTACTGCTGTGGGCCAGAAAAAATCCCTGCCGGTAAGCCTTCCTGACTAACGTCCTGGATGCGGCGTGGTTGCCACATATGCCCGAGTGGATCGAATGCAGAATCTGCTTGCCCTCATCGGTGGTGACGCAGCACATGAGGACACCGGATGCGCTCCTTCGGTACAGGTCTGTCTCCGACTAGTAGGAAGCTTTTGCTTCGACGCTTGATCTACTCGGCTTGACTGCGGTCTTCCGGGAGTTCATCGTCCAGGAGAAATTTGACAACAGGAGTCCTCCAGTCTTGACATATGTGCAGCACCTCGTCTGTGGCCAGGGTAGGTTCGCCTCCCGACTGCTTCGGTGCCGGTTTCTTCTTGACTGATGGCTCCATAAGTTGCTCGACAAAGATTCCAGTCGGGATTGCTTCTCGCTTGGATCCCATGTTTGCCAGCTCGTCTGCCGCATCGTTGTATTGACGTAGGACATGTGTGATTTCCAGCCCGTCGAACTTGTTTTCCAGCTTGCGGACCTCCTGACAGTATGCCGCCATTGTATCATCGAGACAAGTCCAGTCTTTCATGACTTGGTTTACCACGAGTTGAGAATCCCCGCGCACAACCAGTCGACGTATGCTGAGTGATATGGCAATGCGGAGCCCGTGGATGAGTGCCTCGTACTTGGCGACGTTGTGGGAAGCTGGGAAGTGGATTTGTAGAACGTACTTCAGTTTTTCGCCAGTGGGGGACGTCAATATGACTCCAGCCCCGGCGCCGCCGATCCGTAGGGAACCGTTGAAGTACATTGTCCAATACTCTAGCTTTGCTGTTGATGTAGGGAGTTGAACCTTTGTCCACTCGGCCACGAAGTCAGCTAGAGCTTGTGATTTAATTGCTGTCCGTGGCTGAAAAGTGATGTCGAACGCCATCAGCTTGAGTGCCCATTTAGCGATTCGGCCGGTGGCCTCGCAATTGTGAAGGACATCCCCGAGTGGAAACGCTGTGACCACCGTGACTTGATGTGCTTGAAAATAATGCACCAGCTTCCGGACTATGATGAGTAGGCCATATAGCAGCTTCTGGACCTGCGGATATCTCGTCTTCGAGTCGACAAGGACCTCACTGACAAAGTAGACTGGCCATTGTATTTTTTGAATATGACCCTATTCGGATCGCTCAACCACCAGCACCGTGCTGACTACCTGAGTTGTTGCCGCCAGATATAGCATTAGCGGTTCTTGGGGCATAGGTGACGCCAGCACGGGGGGTGATGTAAGAAATTGCTTGAAATCTTCGAAGGCTTGCTGGGCTTCCGGAGTCCATTGGAAATTGTCTGCCTTTTTGAGTAGCTTGAAGAAGGGCATGCCCCGTTCGCCTAGTCGGGAAATAAACCGGCTGAGTGCCGCCATGCAGCCTGTCAGCTTCTGGACATCTTTAAGGTTAGTCGGGGGTGCCATGTTCCTGATGGCGTTGACTTTCTCCTGGTTGGGCTCGATGCCGCGGTGCGAGATGATGAAGCCGAGTAACTTTCCGGATGGCACACCAAAGGTGCATTTTTTCGGGTTCAACTTCATCTTGAATCTTCGAAGATTTTGGAAGGTTTCTTCCAAGTCAGCAATGAGGTCTTCTTTGGACTTGGTCTTGATCACCACGTCATCGATGTAGGCCTCCACGTTGCGTCCGATCTGAGTGTGCAGACACCACTGAATAGCCCGTTGATAGGTTGCGCCCGCGTTCTTCAGACCGAACGGCATTGTGATATAGCAGTACACTCCAAATGGCGTGATGAAAGATGTTTTTAAGCAATCTTCCTCCCTCAGGCTGATTTGATGGTATCCCAAGTAGCAGTCGAGAAAGCTGAGTAGGTCACACCCGGCCGTGGAGTCAACCACCTGATCTATCCTGGGAAGACCAAATGGGTCCTTGGGGCACGCCTTGTTGAGATCGGTGTAGTCGACGCACATGCGCCATTTACCGTTTTTCTTCCGGACTAGAACTGGGTTTGCCAGCCAATCCGGGTGATAGACCTCCTTGATGAACCCGGCTGCGAGGAGCTTGGTAATTTCCTCCCGAATAGCATCCTTGCGGTCTTGAACAAAGCGCCGCAGCCGTTGCTTGACTGGCTTGGCGTCTGTCTTAACATTGAGGGCGTGCTCGATCACCTCCCTTGGTACGCCCGGCATGTCGGATGGTTTCCATGCGAAGATATCTTTATTAGCTTGTAGGAAGGTGATGAGCGCGTCTTCCTATTTGAGGTCGAGTCCGGTCCCGACTAGAGCAGTCTTGGAGGGGTCGGAAGGGTCCAGGGGGATCTTCTTTGTGTCAAAGTCCAGTGAAATTCCCGACTTCGCTGCTTTTTTCGCCGGAACTTGAGCTTGCTCAACTTCAGTTGTGACGGCTTGCCGAATGCTATCGCACCCGACTGCCGCCTCTTGTGATTGTGCCAGTTCGTAGCTCTCCTTGTCGCAGGTGAAGGCTTGCTTGATGTCGCTACGGAGGGAGAGGACTCCTGCTGGCCCGGGCATCTTGAGCACCATATATGTATAGTGCGGTATCGCCATGAATTTGGCGAGTGCCGGTCGTCCGAGTATCACGTGGTACGCGGTCTCGAAGTTGGCCACCTCGAAACAGATGTTTTCCGTGCGGAAATTATCCCGCGTGCCGAAGGTTACCGGCAAGGTTATCTGCCCGAGTGGAGTTGATGACAAGCCGGGAATTATCCCGTGGAAGGGCGCAGTGCTCGGCCGTAGTTCTAAACGAGGAATCTTCATCTCGTCCAAAGTCTTGGCGAACAGGATATTGAGTGTGCTACCTCCGTCAATGAGGGTTTTCTTCAGCCTGATGTTTCTGACGACCGGGTCTAGGACGAGTGGATAGCGTCCTGGGTGGGAAACCCGATCTGGGTGATCTGCGCGATTGAAGGTAATGGCCATCTCTGACCAGCGCAGGTACTGGGGGAAACCCGATCTGGGTGATCCGTTGTAGAGACCGTGTTGATGTCGCACGCTGAAAGCTTCTGTTTGTGCTTGGACTCGTACGCAAGCGGCCCCCCGAAGATGTGGTTGAGCTTGGCTTGAGGATCTTGGAAATCATCAGCCGGACCCGAGTCTGGCTTATCTTTGTCCTTGTCGGCGCAAGACGATGAAGCCTGCTCGGAGGCAAACTTCTTGAGCATGTAGCAGTCCTTGGCCGCATGCTTGCCCTTGGGGTGGAAGGGGCATGGCCCGCTCATGACTTTCTGGTAGTCGTTGTTCCGCTGGGGCCGTGGCCGAGTGCACTCCATGTTGGCCACCTCGTTGTCCGACTTCCATTTGCGGCTGCCAGATTTGTTTTGAGACGGCTCGTTGTCAGTTTTCACCTTTTGGTCCTTCTGTCAGGACTCCTTCTTCTCGTCGAGGGCCTCTGCGACCGCTTCAGCTGAGTCGGCGTATTTATTGGACATGTCGAACAGAGCCTGGACAGACGGCGGTGGTTTCCGAGTGAACTTCGCGATGAATGGGGCGTCCTTTACTCCCTTGCGGAAGGCGGCGATGACAGCCTCGTCGCGGATCGTTGGGATCTTGTTATGCTTCTCGGAAAACCTCTTGATGAAGTCTCACAGAGACTCGTTCTTCTTCTAGTGCAGCTGATAAAGATCGTGCTCCAAAGATGGCCTCTCGTAGGTCCCCTGAAAATTTGCGATGAACCGCTCCCTGAGTTCTCCCCAGGAACCGATCGACTGCTTCAGGAGGCCTGTCAGCCATGTCCTCGCCGAATCAGCTAACGCGACAGGGAGGTAGTTAGCCATGGCTTTGTTGTCGCCCCCAGCAGCTCGAACTGCTAGGGTATATACGGTGATCTAGGACTTGGGATTTGTCATGCCCTCATACTTTTCGATCCCCGTGGGCTTGAAGCCAGTCGGCCAGTGGACGTCCTGTAGCTCCCGAGTGAAAGCCGGGATCCCTTCGTCTTCGTGGGGGCTCGGGCTTCGACCACGGCGGTTGAACCACTCGTGATGGAGGCCAAAGCGCTCATTTTCGTCTTCCAGTCGGCGGCGCTCATCCTCTTGTCGCTCGCGGCGCCGGGCGCTGATAGTATGGCGAAGGTTGTGCTATATGCGCTCTCAGAGGTCTTGATTAGGCCGGCGATCATACTGGTGACAGCGCCGGTTGTTGTTATTATTATTGCCAAGTGTAGTTTGCCAAGACTCTTCGCGTGGCCGACTTGAGCCGGCCGCCCGACGTCGAGCTGATGTGGACGAGCCCGCCGCTGGAGATCCCGACCTGTTAGTCGGTATTATGGTGTCGCCCAACTGCTGTTGTTGGTAGGCAGCAGCCGTGATCATCGCCTTGATCTTGGCAATGGTTGGGGTGGCCTGGTGGTCAGGCCCAAGCTGGAGCGTGTCCAACAAAGTTATGGCGTGACGAAGATGTCGTGATCACCGACTTTAGTTTGGAGAATCTACTGCTGGGCTGCTCGCCCAGCTCTACGCAGCTCGTCGTTGCGAGCCTCGCGATCAGCTTCCTCCTATTGTTGCTGTTGGCGCGCCTCCTCCTGCTGCTCGTCTTGTAGTCGGCGCACCTCAGAGGGTGGTGTTGAAGCCATGAAGATCTCTCAGGGGAGGAGAAAACTTGCCAGACTGGAGTCCGAACTGGCGTTTGAACCGTTATCTGACTTGGAGTCAGACTCCGAGTAGTTTATCGGAGTGAGAACGACCCCAACCTCTCTAGATCCAATCTGAAACGGCGCTTGGCCGTGTCCAAACTGAATCATAGGAGATCGGGTTTGTTGCGCGGAGTGTAAATCCGCAACGTCGCCGAGTCCGTGTGGGAGATTGACGATCTCCCCCCTTCTTGGCCCAACCTGGGCTGGCTCGAGGCCTAGCGCAAGTCGGACGCCGAAGGAGAGAGTTGTCCCTACGCTTGGCGATGTGAAGGACTGCCGCAGTAAGTCGGGGAAGGAGATCGCGACGTCCTGTGAGCCGACTGGCGCTACGTCGGCTGGCTCCTCGGCCGGCTGGATTAGATCTGCTCCGGCCAAGGTGAGGTTGCCAATCTGGTCGGCAACGAAATCGAGGCTTCCAAAAGAAATCTTGTCTCCGGGGGAGAACTTGTTGCCATCGACTCCGTTTGCTGGATCCATCGGATTCGCTGATGAAGAGTTCGCCGGAGCCCCTACCTAGCGCGCCAACTGTCGATGCTTTTCACCGGCAATAAAACTATGGGCTACTCGACGAAGGTGAATTCGGTGGATTGCAGAGGAACACAGAGAGGGTTTATACTGGTTCAGGCCCTCGATGTGAGGTAATACCCTACGTCCAGTTGAGGTGTTATTCCTCTGAGGTGTTTGATGATCGATGATCTTGTGTCTTGTCTGCCCTGAGGGGCGCCCTGTCTCCCTTTATATACTAGGGGACAGGGGTACATGATAAGGATCCCAGCCGAATACAGCCAAGGGATTTCCTTCTTAGAGATAGAGACCTATCCGACTAAAACTATGTTTCCTTGTTACACAAGACAAAGCCTGCCGGGTGCTATCTTATCTCTAATTACATGGTTGGGCCCATCCTCTATCCGAGTGGCCCATATGCTGGTAATGAGGTACCCGGGGCCCATGGCCTCCACACTTGTACCCCTGTCCCCCAGTATATAAGGGGAGGCAGGGCGCCCCATGAGGGCAGATGCACACAAATCCTCAAAGGAATAACACCACAACTGGACGTAGGGTATTACCTCACATCGAGGGCCTGAACCAGTATAAATCTCCCCGTGTTCCTTTGCAATCCACCGAGTTTCCATCCACTGAGTAGCCCCATATTCATATTGCCAGTGTAAAACATCGACATGCGGTCTACCTAGATGCCTTCGGGGCACCAGGTGGGGCGCCTGTAGCTTCATCCACAATAACCACACCAGTACTGCGCCCCAAACCTGTACCGGCGTCTGTATCAGGGCTGTCCTCGTTCCTTTTTGGGATAGTCGTAGCTCCTCGGCTGGGCACCAGCTCACCTCCACACTCGGCCGAGGGGGCTACCCTGGCAGTAGCTGCCAGCACTGTGGTAGCTCTCCCTCCGATTTCAGCACCGGTTGCAGGCCCCGACCCCGCTCCAGCTTCCTCCACGTAGGAGGCTGCTGTAATGCCCCGGTTTCCGGGCCATTAAAAACTATTTTGGTAAAAACCCTAATTTCAAAAATTTTGGCTTTTTGTGTGTGCTTAAGGACTAAGTGCCGTAAATCTCAGATCCAAGCCCCCTTTGAAACCCTAAATCCTCAGTCCCAAACTCTCCAAATTCTGAGACTCGAATTTTGCAATTCGACTCTCTCGCAAAATTCTTCGGAAAATTCAACACCAAATACCTCTCAAAAGTTCTCTATCAAATACTCAGCCTCGAACTTTGCAGTTTGGAGCACTCCATTAAAATACTCTTATTTCACTCCTCCCACAAATTCTCTGTACACGGGTTCGAATTTTGCAATTCGAAGCCCTCCAATGAAACCCTTCGGAAATCACCTTTGAAGCCCTCTACTTAAATTCCCTGATTTTGTTCCTCTCGAAAAACCCTAAATTCATCAAGAACATCCTTCCCGAAATGGCCAAATTTATATTCCTGAAACCCCCAAATCCCAAGAATTTAATTAAGTTCTAATATTCCCTCGAGGTGCTCTAATTCTACTCTTTTGCAAAAATTCCCAAAACATCCTTAAAAATCAAGTCCCAGTTTTAAATCAAAGTCGTCTGTTGAATCTCCTCTTTTCTTTTTCCAGACATCAATTCATAAATAATTATGCTTAAATCCAAGCTACAGAAACTCCTCTCAAAATTCCCAAAATTCCTAGAAGTCCAAATATCAAATCCAAAATTAAATCTCCAATTTATCCTCTCAAAAACTCTCTCTCTAGACCTCCCTTTCAAATATATATGTGTTCATATATATACATATATATAAAAAAATCTATCCCAGAGTCCCTCTTCAAATTCCCTTCATCGAAATTCCTGAGAATAATCGAATACCAAATTCCAATATCTGAAATAAAAATCCCACCCTTGGTGTCCCTTATCCTTTTTCCAAAAAAAATCCCCACCCCAAAATTCCTTCCATAAATATATATATATATATCCATAGAAAATATCCCAAAAAAGTCCTCTCCATAAAACCCCTAGAATTTTGTGGTCCAAAATATAAAATTTTGGATTAAAAAGCCCGTTTTGGAAATCATCAAATATCCCTTCTAAATCGGCTCCTCAAAAAAAATAAAATCCACTATTCCTCTGGGCCTCTCCATCTCCCTTTCTTCCCTCGGCCGGCCCACAGCCCGTTCCCGCGCGCCTCACCGACTAGCAACCGGGTCCTGCCAGGCAGCCGCACCCCTGCACGCAGTCCCTAGGACCCGTCGGTCAGCCCCTCTCCCAACCACAGCCGCGCACGTAGCCGCCCGCCCGCGTGACACCAGCGCTGCACCGGGCCCGCCTGGCAGTCGTCATCCCCCTCGTCTTCTTCTTCTCCCTCTCCGCTCTCTCTCTTCTCTCTCTTCTCTTGAGCCTTCTTCTCTCGACACTGTCCGCGCCCATACCTCCTTGTCCTGGCCAGGGCAAGCACAAGACCCCCTTCGTCAACCCCGCAGGACATGCCCCTCGGCCGCCGGCGCAAATCGCGCCGCCCCTCCTGCTCGACCTCCCCGGTCAAAAGCCAGCAAGCTCGGGATTTGCCATCGCCGCAAGCACCAAAGCCAAGGGCGCGCATCAAAAATCCACGATTCGTTCTATCACCCTTCCACCCGGTCTCCTCCCCGTTCCCTCTTTTTCCCTCTCTTGCAGCAAGCCCGAGGAGGCATGGTGACGCCGGCCACAGAGGTTAGGCAACGCCGCGTCCCGTCAGCCTGCCGTAGCCTTATCCCGCGAGCTCCACCGCCTCTGTCCATTGTCGCGTAGCGCCGCACCCGCACCTATAAATCCACCCCCACGCCACGCCTTCTCCCCAAGCTCGAGCTCTCTCTTTTTCTCTCCACCGCCGCCATTAAACCTTCGGCTCCGCCCAAATCCGGCCACTCCCAAGCACAATCGTCCAAGCCGCCGCCACCACTGGATTCCTCGGAGTCCCGCGACCTCCTCCCACCCCTCGCCGGCGCCCAATTGACACCGAGCCAAAAATCCCCAAATCAGGCGCCGCCGTGCTCCACCATTAACGCCGCCACCGATTCCTCGCCGTTGTGTCAGGTAGAGGCTGAAACCTCCCACTATTCCTTCTCTCTCATCTCTTCGCATCCAAACCCAAGGCTCCCCGACCCCCTCCGCCGCTCCTTGGTCGCCGGCAACGGCAGCCCCATGCCGCCGTCCTCTGGTCGCCGTTGCCCGCCGCCCTCGAGTCTCCATCCATCAATCCGAGCTGTCCATCCCCTTCGTCGCATTCCCCTTGTTCCATTCCCGCCTTCCCCTTCCTTCGGCGAGCCGCCGTTCGCCGGCATCCCCTCGGCAGTCGCCCGCCATCGATCATCTCTGCCGGCCGCCTCCTGTTCCCCGTCCGGCACACCCCCTCCCCCTCTCGGTCTCTAATAGGTGGGCCTGCCCAATTAATCCCTCAAAGCAACCGACATGTGGACCCCCATGCACAATGACAATATTATTCCCTCCTATCCCACTGACAAATGGGCCCGACCCCATTGAAAATACTAAATAACTTCCAGTAATGAAAGACTTACAAGTGGGCCCCATTTATCCCATGCACAGTAACTCCTCCTCTCTCTCCCTATATCACTGCCATGTGGGCCCATTAGTCTCCTCATTGACATATGGGCCCCTGCCTCCTCCTCTCTCCTTCACCAGTGACACATGGGGCCCATCCTTTTACTCTCTCCTGAGTCTATGACATGTGGGTCCATTTCATTTAAAACCTCCTAAGAATTCATACTCACTGCCATGTGGACCCTACACCTTAGCATTCTCTCTCTCCAGCCACTGACACTAGGTCCCATTTGTCAGCCCAAGGATATTCCAAAGAATATTCCTTTTCCAAATTCAAATAATTATTTTCCCTTTTTCCAGAAAAATCCCAAAAACTTCCAAAATTCATATCTTCCAAACCGTAGCTCCGATGAGCCCGTTCAAGTCTCTAAATTTTTCTAAAAATGAGATCTACCTCCTGGCACTATTGGTTATTAATAATAGTATATTATTTCTAGGATTTTGTGTGTTTTTCTCTCGCTTCGCACATAGTCGACGCTTTGGGAATTCGTCGGACGTCGGATTTTCGCGAGGATTCGAAGACGAAGTCTGAGGCAAGTCACTCCTTGACCATATTGCTCCTAAATTTAAAATATTTTGTTTGCAAAATTGCATGACTAGTGTGCACGTTAAATTGATCGGCCTCGGTTTGCGATCGAACCGACAGACCTGCCGGGTAGTTGCATAAACCCTGTAGGTCTTTGATACCCTATTCCTTGTCGCTCCACCTCATGGTACCTCGGTGATCGTGCTCTCTGGGCACGGATTCTAATGGTTCCACCCACACCACTATTGTTTGTCGATTTGGGAAAATTTGGGTTTCCAAAGATTTAAAAACCCACATGCGATGTCGGCGAGTTTGCGAAATAAAATTTATTTGTGAAAATTTCCGCAGTGCAAAGTGATCGCCTGTGTGGTGACACTTCGTATTCGCATATAAGGACCGATTCCTTGGGGAATTCCATCCGAGCATCTCACAGTGCGACCACACGAGTGGAATGGGACACCCCTGGCTGAGTAATTAGTGTTCCCAGGATGGTTTTCGGTTGCTAATAAATGTGGGACTGGCTGGGTGCTGAGTGGGCGATATACCCCCGTCCCTGAGTACAGGAAGTGAGTTCCTGGTACTTGGTTAAGAGTGAGCACCCATTTATAGGGCAGCGTGCTATCCTGGGAAGGCTTTGGAAAGGCTTTGTCGCGAACCTCCCCGCTTGGCCAGCGTGGGAGTAAGCTCGTGTCGTGTGGGTAAAGCGTGCAATCTTTGCAAAGATCTAATGAACTGTTCAAACAGCCGCGCCCACGGTTACGGGCAATGTGAGGTGATTCCTCTAGCGTAGATTTGTTTGCAAGTGTTTGCGAAAGTAATTTGTGGTATGGGAATTGTTACCAGAATCGGCCTTAGTGGCTGATGGATGACCTGAGTGGTCTGAAACGGGGCTGTGTGACCCAGGATGTCGAATGGCATCATAGATTAGGCTTCCTGAGTGGAAGCAGTTCATGAAATAAGTTGAGATTGTGAATGGCTCGAGGAGCCACCAAGATGAGTTATGAATGGCTTGAGGAGCCACTGAGATAAGTATGAGATGATGTCCTGGATAGGACGAAAGTGAAAAATGAGAATACGTCCTGGTTTGGACGAAATTGAAAATAAAGTAATAGATGCTGATATAGTGGAAAGCTGCTTGGGGGCAGATCCACTGAACCGCTGTCGTGATCCGATAGGCGGCATAAGAATACCTAAAATAAATTAAAATCTGGTTAGTCCGCTCGAGTTGTTGAAAAGCAATTCGCGGACAGGATCGAGGCGAGAGCCTCCTTCCAGTCACATTGAGACAACTCACACTTAGGTTTTCAAAAATGTTTTCAAATGAAATGGTTTGCGAAATAAACCCAGCCTATCTTTGATAGCCTGCATGTTTCACGTATTCCGTGACTTCCTGAGTACGTAAGTACTCAATCCATTCCTTTTCTCCCCTCCTTCAAGAAGAGTGAAGCTGAAGTGAAGATTAGGGTTTCTTTCCTAGTCCCAAGCCGTTGCTTGTGGATTGGGTTCTCGCTGCGCTGTTGTTCCACTGCTGCTGTTCTGTTTGCTGGTCGCTACTCAGGGCGTGCTCGAAGTCGCAACCTATAAAGGTATAATATATGTATTTATTTATTTAGTTATTTGCTGTGGTATATCTCCGTTGACCGTGGGTACCAGCAAGGTTTCCTGGGACTGGTACCGGCATCGCGGTTCCGTGGGAGTTGGTTCACGCCAATCTCCTGCGGCGCTTCCTCTCCGGTATCACCGTACGGGGGTATCGGGAAGGGGGCGTTACAGCTGCCAGTTCCTCCCGTGCCCCTGCACTGGAGGGACTTGCCGTTGCGGCCGCCCAGCTAGAGATGACTCCCGCCCCGATCTACTTCTCCTCCGAGTCTTTAGAGGAGCCACAGGAGGTGGAGCCACACGCGTCGGATACTGAGCCGGCCGTCCCAGTGGCACCACCTGTCCTCCCTCCACTCGTCCTCCCCTCACCGCCGATGTACTGCCAGGAGGCACCGGCCCATGGTCGCGGCCGTGGACATGGCCGCGGACATGGCTGTGCCCGCCGTGATTACCTCTCTGACAGCTCCAACTCCAGCTCAGGCTTGGACTCAAACACCAGCCGCAGCCGTAGTTGTTCTCCTCATAGGACCAGGGAGCTCCACTTCATACTCTCTGTACCAGCTTCCCCCTCTAGCGACGGTGTGTTGAGAGAGTAGACCAGGACGGTAGTACATCCTTAGTAGTGGCGCCGCTTTGGCAGTCTTTTGAACAGCGGGCCCTTTCTACCCACTCCCCTTAGATATGCGTCAGGCAGACCTAGTGTCGATGTTTTACACCGGCAATAAATATATGGGGCTACTCGGCGAATGGAAACTCGGTGGATTGCAAAGGAACATAGAGAGATTTTATACTGGTTCAGGCCCTCAATGTGAGGTAATACCCTACGTCCAGTTGTGGCGTTATTCCTTTGAGGATTTGCGGTGGTGATTCTGGTGAACCAACTCAACCTGCCCTCAGGGGGCACCCTGCCTCCCCTTATATACTGGGGGACAGGGTTACAAGGTAGGAGTCCCAACCGGATTACGACCAAGGGATCTCCTCTTAGAGATATAACGCACCCAACTAGGACTGTGTTTTCCTTATCGTACAAGGCAAAGTCTGTCGAGTGTGGCTATATCCCTAATTACAAGGCTAGGCCCATCCTCTATCCGAGTGGCCCATATGCTTGTCATGAGGCACCCGGGGCCCATGGCACCCACAGTAGCCTCTGAGACCTTCATAGTTGAGTCACAGCTGACGCCGAGTGCTCATCCTCCACGGTGAAGTCTTCCCGAGTGCATTGCTCCTGAGTACTCTTTGTCCAAGTGCCTCTTCTCCCGAGTCCTGCTTCATGTCAGCTGGCAGCGAGGTTATGAAGGGCTTCATGTAGAAGTATGAATAGTGTGCGCCGAATAGGCGCACCTATTAGGTGTAGCCCCCGACTTTGTGCTTAATTGTGAAAACAATTAAACATAAAGTCAAAGATCTTTAACCTTGTAGTCTTTCCCGAGTAGATTACTACTAGTATATGAGACTCTTCGGTATCATGTCAACCGGAATAAACTTTATAGTCTTGCCAAGTAGGGAACTACTTGTATGTAGGACTCTTCGACTTCATGTCAGTCAGAATGGGTATTTATAGTCTTGCTGAGTAGGATACTACTCGTATATGGGACTCTTCAGTGTCATGTCAGCTGGAAAGAGGGTTTTATAGTCTTTTCCGAGTGGCGTCCCACCCAGAAGTTAGACTCCTCCGCGTCATGTCAGCGGGAATGAGAAATATATAGTCTCTTCCGAGTAGTGCACTACTCGAAAGTTAGACTCCTCCGCCTCATGTCAGCGGGAATAATGTTGCTCATGGCAACTGATGGCCACGCATGTAGGCCGAGTACCACTTTATGAAAATAAATCCACGGCGTGGTCAGGTGTACCCGAGAAAGATACCTGCATCCCTAATTTTAATGAAGACCAGCTTGTGATCCTTGTAAGGATATATCCTCAAGACCTGGTGGATAAAACAGATACCCAAACATACATGTTTAGCAATAAGGCTCTCATGAAGCATATCTGTTTATCTCATCGGCTCCTGTTGGTAGCACCAGCGCTATAATTTCAACTCAGCCTGCGGGCGGCCCACATGGAGCATGCTACTGTAGGAACTCATATCTTGGTGACTACTACCAAATAAGCCGGCCTGAGCCGACCTACCCAGCTTAGCTCTATAGAAGTATCATTCATCACATGTCAGGATGAGTTTTTTGGTGTCGGTAACCACAATCAGCCAGAGAAATCCTTATTTGCAAGCCTTTCTGACTTACGTTCTGGATGCAAGCTGGTTGCCACATAAGCCTGAGTAGGTATATTGCAGGATCTGCTTGCCCTCCTCAGGTGTGACGCGGTGCATGAGAACCTCGGATGCGCTTTGACGATGTAAGTCTTCTCTGACTTGGGTAAAGCCGAACATGGTACCCGAACCTTGCATTAGCGTAGGATTCGGCTGGCGACCCTCATGGGGCGTACCCTATCCAACAGAGTTATACCCGAGCTCCGACTGGCGCCGGAGGTCAGTTATTAGCCGAATAAAGTACCCGAACCTCCCATTAGCGCAGGATTAGGCTAGCGACCCACATGGGGCGTACTTTACCCAGCAAAGTTGTGATCGGATGAGGTACCCGAACCTAGAATTAGCGTAGGATTCGGCTGGTGACCCTCATGGGGCATACCTCACCCAGCCAAGTGGTATCCAAGCTCCGACTATCGTCGGAGATTGGTTAGTGGCCCACATGGGGCGTAGCCGGGGAAGATGACATCCTAACTGGCGTGAGTACCCGGTCAATAGCCCTCATGGAGCATTCCGAGTGATCCTTGGCAGACTAATCCAGCCCCCGAGCATAGGAGATGGGCTCGTAGCCCTGTGTTCCTGTCACACGCATTCGGAACTGGCCCTGCATTATAAAGATATCGGATGAGTAGCATCTGTTGATGAAAACAATCACCCAAATAAAATATATTTTACAATATATGTAAATACGTGTTCTTCCTCTTTTTGATATTAATTTCCTCGAGTAGTTGACCCCTTACGTTTAAACACTCTGCCTGACTAGTCATAGCCCCCTAGCGTCGGGAGTTGGCTCGTGGCTCTTTCCTAGACACGCGTTTTGGGTGACTTGAGTTCGTCTTTCATGGAGCAAAGTTTCACAGATCGGAATTTATGTTACTCGAGTACATTTGCAACCATTTAAGAGGAAAAACCTAAAAAAAGGTGCAGCTTGTACACCTATTAGGTGTAAGCGGCTGCGGCATTGGCGAGGCCAAGTGAGGAAATATTTATCAGAAAGCGACTTAGCTGTTCGGTATATGGGAGTGGGGATGCCATCCTTGCGTTCGGGCTTTTGAGCCCCCAAGCTTGTCACTTGTTGTCCTGATAATCTTCAGTTGTTGAAAGTCGAAGACGGTTGTGACTGATTGCCACAATGAAGCCGTCTGACTTGTGTTTGCGATTCCCAGCTTTAGTCGGGACCGCGTCGTCGGTGCCCTCCCGCTTCTTCTGTCAGGATGCCTTTTCATCTTCAAGGGCCTCAGCAACAGCGTGGGCTGAGTCGGCGTATTTGTTCGCCATGTTGAATAGAGCCTTGACAGAGTTGGGAGGCTTCCGAGTGAATTTGTTGATGAACGAGGTGTCTTTGACTCCTTTTCGAAAGGCGGCGATGACGACCTCATCCTTGATCTTCGGGATTGAGTTCTTCTTCTCAGAAAACCTCTTGATGAAGTCACGAAGAGACTCGTTCTTCCTTTGATGTAATTGATATAAGTCGTACTCGGAAGATGGCCTCTCGTATGTTCCCTTGAAGTTGGCGATGAAGCATTCCCGGAGTTCTCCCCAGGAGCAGATTGATTGCTTGGGGAGTCCTGTTAGCCATGTCCTCGCTAAGTCGGCTAAAGCGACTAGGAGGTAGTTAGCCATGACTTTGTGATTTCCTCTAGCTGCTCGGATCGCCAGAGTATAGACCGTGAGCCAGGACTCGAGATTGGTCTTGCCGTCGTATTTGTCGATGCCTATAGGCTTGAAACTCGACGGCCAGTCGACCTGTTGTAGCTCCTGGGTGAAGGCCGGTATGCCTTCATCTTCATGAGGGCTCCGACTCCGAATACGGCGGCGAAACCGCTCGTGGTGGAGGCCGAAATGCTTGTTCTTGTTTTCTAGTTGGCGTTGCTCATCTTCTTCTCGTTCACAGCGCCGAGCGATGATGTCTTGCCGAAGGTCGCGCCGTAGTCGGTCTCGGAGGTCCTGATCGTCCCGACGGTTGTTTGGACATCGCTGGTTGTCGTTGGGGTTGCCGAGTGACGCCTGACGTGCCTCCGTATGCGGCTAACTGGAGCCAGCTGCTCGGCGTCGCTTTGAGGTAGATGAGACTGCCGTTGGGGATGCCAACAGATTGGTCGGTATGCGGGTATCACCTGACTGTTGGTGCTACTGACATGCAGCAGCGGTAAGCATGGCTTTTATCCTTGCGATCGTCGGGGTGGCCTGGTGATCAGGCCTGAACTGGAGTGTATCCAGTAGAGTTGCAGTGGCCACGATGTTCTGTTGGGGAGTAACGAAGACGTCATGGTCGCCGACTAGGGTTTGGAGGATTCGTTGTTGAGCGGTTCGCCCAACCCTACGTAGATCATCATTGTGGGCGTGCAGGCGTCTTGCTTCTTCCTCCTGTTGCTCTCGCAGTCGGCGTGCTTCCTCCTCTTGCTGCTCGCGTAGTCGGCGTGATTCCTGGGTAGGAGTAGAGGCTTTGGATGCCATGAAGATTTCTCGTGGCAGGGAGAAGCTTGCCGAACTGCTGTCTAACTTAGAGTCGTAGTCCGACTGAGAGTCGTAGTCAGAATTGTTGATGGGGGTGATTATAACTCCGACCTCCCTAGGTCCAATCTCGAGCGGCTCTGGGCCGTATCCGAGTCGAACTCCAGAGGATCGGGTTTGTCGCGTCGGATGTTGTCTGAAGATATCCATGGCGTTGCCGAGTCTGTACGGGAGATTGACGATCTCTTCCCTTCTTAGCTCGAACTTGGCCGGCTCAAGGCCAAGTCCGAGTCGAACACCAAAGGAAAGAGTTGTCCCGAGACCCGAACAAGATGAAGATTGCCGCAGCAAGTCGATGAGGGTTGCTGCAGCGTCGTGTGGACCGACTGGCACGGTGTCGGCCGGTTCCCTGGCAAATCGGATCGAGTCCGAGCCGGCCAAGGTGAGATTGCCGATCTGGTCGGCGACGAAGTCGAGGCTTCCGAATGCAATTGTATCTCCGGGGGAGAGTTTGCCGCCGTCGACTCTGGTTGCTGGATCCATCGAGCTTGTGGATGTAGATCGCGCTGAAGCCCCTACCTGGCATGCCAACTGTCAATGTTTTACACCGGCAATAAATTTATGGGGCTACTCGGCAGATGAAAACTCGGTGGATTGCAAAGGAACATAGAGAGATTTTATACTGGTTCAGGCCCTCAATGTGAGGTAATACCCTACGTCCAGTTGTGGTGTTATTCCTTTGAGGATTTGCGGTGGTGATTCTGGTGAACCAACTCAACCTGCCCTCAGGGGACGCCCTGCTTCCCCTTATATACTGGGGAACAGGGTTACAAGGTAGGAGTCCCAACCGGATTACGGCCAAGGGATCTCCTCTTAGAGATATAATGCACCCAACTAGGACTGTGTTTTCCTTATCGTACAAGGCAAAGTCTGCCCAGTGTGGCTATATCCCTAATTACAAGGCTAGGCCCATCCTCTATCCGAGTGGCCCATATGCTTGTCATGAGGTACCCGGGGCCCATGGCACCCACACTTAGCTTTGTGTGTATCACCTCAAACTGTGGGCTATGAGCAGTTGAGGTAGTGCTACCATCTATGTTTATGTATTGGCTCATGTGTGATACCCTTCTACTGCGAGCGGTGGGCAATAGAAAGACTAGTCTGTACATAGGCTTTGTGCTAGTACGGCCTCTATCTATTATTATTAGATCCTCTTGCTTGTGGGTGCTAAGAACATGGTTTGCAAACATCGCTAAAGACAACCAAACAAGTATATAAGATAGATACCTTACCACCCCCCCCCCCCCCACAATCATCAAGTTTCTTCTCTCTTTTTCCATATGGTGAATACTCAGGTGTCAAGATCTGGTACCGCACGCACGGATGAGCCAACCCCTCCTCCACCCCCTACTGACCCTTCTATAGCCCAACTCCTTGCCACTCAGAATCAGCTTATGCAAACTTTGGCTGACCGCTATGCATCAGGCAGCCAGGCCACCCAAGGTAGGCGGGCCAGGCCGGCAGGACAAGACGCTCAGGTGAATCACGGCCCGTCCATCTTTGGCGTGTTCATGAGGACAAAACCGCTAGTGTTCACCAAAGCGGAGGAACCGCTTGAAGCAGAGGACTGGTTTCGCAGGATTGAGAAGAAACTAGACCTCATCCAAGCCAGGGATGAGGACAAGGTTCGCTTTGCCTCCAGTCAAATGGATGGCCTAGCCAGTGACTAGTGGGAAGCCTACCAGGCCTCCTGGAATATGGGGCAGAAGAACCCGATTGGGCGGAATTCATGACAGCATTCCGTGAGAATTTTGTCCCAGCAGCCATTATGAAGATGAAAAGGGATGAGTTTAGGACCCTCAAGCAAGATCACTTGAGCGTACAGGGCTACCTCAACAAGTTCACCCAGATGGCTCGATACGCTCTCTTAGATATCCCAGATGAGGAAGAAAAGATTGATAAGTTTCTAGGAGGATTGAATGACACCTTGCGAGGACCCCAAATCATTCAAGATCACGTTAGCTTTCAGAGCATGGTGAACAAGGCACTGAGATCTAAGCAAGACAACAGGAAGGTGGAAGCAAACTGGAAGAGGAAGGCGGCTATCTTCCAGCACAAACATTCTAGCGGACCAAGGTTCAAGGGTGCCACCCAGAAGAATTGGAGGCCCGTGTATCTCTCTCCACCCTATCCTCGCCCTGCCACTCCAACACCCCTAGCCTCAGTGGCTCGCCCCCCAAACTCTAGGATTCCGTACGCCAGCCCCCACCATCCCCGCACTAGGGACAAACAACCTAAACTTCTACCAGTGTGGGGAGAAGGGCCACTTTATCAGGGAATGCCCGCAACGTCAGGCCATGCCGGCTCGGTTCCAAACTGGGATGACCCCAGCTAGAGGCATGACCACTCCGGCTGCACCCCGGACAAACCAACCAACTCCAGTAAAAATGAGGACCATGACTTCAATTGCAAGGGGGCATGTGAACCACATCCACATGGAAGAGGCACAAGACGACCAGGGCATCCTGATTCATATGTTTCCTATCCACACCATACCCACACTCGTACTATTTGATTCTGGAGCATCACATTCTTTTATATCACCAAAAATCCTTAGAAAGCATCAAGTAGAAATCACCGATTTACTAAAACCCATGACCATACACTCTCCTGGGGGAGATCTTCATGTGTCTAGGGTCTGTGAGAAAATCCCACTCCTCATTCAAGGACTAGTTTTCGCCACCAACCTTGTGATCCTTCCCTCCCAACACTTGGATGTCATTTTGAGGATGGATTGGTTGAAAAAGAACTATGGAATAATCGACTGTGCCTAGAGAGAATTGGTCCTAAATCATCCAGACCAAGGGCAGATCAGGATTAAAGTAGGACCGCCCAAGCAAGTAGGTCACAACTTGGGGAACTATCAGCTCAACCAGCTCCTGGAAGAAACCCCTGTAGTCCAGGAATACCCCGATGTATTCCATAAGAACTCCCGGGCATGCCACTAGATAGGGACATTGAATTTGTCATTGACTTGATCCCTGGTATGGCACCTATATCCAAAGACCTTATAGGATGCCAGCCAATGAACTAGAGGAGCTGAAGGAACAGATCCGGGACCTCCAAGCCAAAGGATTTGTTCGGCCTAGCTCGTCCCCATGGGGAGCCCCAGTGCTCTTCGTTAAGAAGAAGGATTGTAACCAACGTATGTGCGTAGATTATCGTGCCCTGAACGAAGTCACCATAAAGAATAAATACCCCCTCCCATGGATCGATGATCTATTTGATCAACTCCAGGGGGTGTGCTATTCTCAAAAAAAGACCTACGCTCAAGCTACCATCAACTGAAGATTCGTGCAGAAGACTTACCCAAGACTGCCTTCTCTACCTGGTATGGCCTATACGAATTTCTAGTCATATCCTTCGGACTGACAAATGCCCCAGCCTATTTCATGAATTTGATGAATAAGATTTTCATGGAGTTCCTAGACCAATTCGTCATTTTATTCATCGATGATATCCTGGTCTACTCCAAGACTAAAAAAGAGCATGCGATACATTTAAGATTATTATTTGAGTAATTAAGGGAACACCAGCTGTATGCCAGGTACAACAAGTGTGAGTTCTGGCTTAAGGAAGTGAGCTTTCTAGGCCACATCATCTCTGTAGGGGGAGTGGCAGTAGACCCGTCCAAGGTAGAGGCAGTAACTCAATGGAGAGCCCCCAAGATGGTGACCGAAGTAAGGAGCTTCCTGGGCTTAGCAGGATACTACCGGAGATTCATCGAATGGTTTTCTAAGATAGCCTACCCAATGACCCAACTACTCAAGAAGGAAAAGAAGTTTGAATGGTCAGCCCAATGCCAAAGTAGCTTCGACTAGCTCAAGGTCAAATTCACTTCCGTCCCCATTCTCGTCCTACTAGACATCAAAAAGGACTTTGAGATCTACTGCGATGCATCCTGGCAAGGACTAGGGAGTGTGTTGATGCAAGAAGGCAAAGTAGTAGCCTACGCATCCCGACAGTTGAGGCCGCATGAAGAGAACTACCCCACCCATGATATCGAGCTAGCTTCTGTCGTCCATGCCCTCAAAATCTGGAGCCACAACCTAATTAGGAACCATTGAAATATCTACACCGATCACAAAAGCCTCAAGTATATTTTTACACAGGCCGACCTAAACCATAGACAACAGAGGTGGTTGGAATTAATCAAGGACTATGACTTAGACATCCAATACCACCCCGGCAAGGCCAATGTAGTACCAGATGCCCTCAGCCATAAACTAGCCTGTTGTGTCTTGGACGCTCAAAGATTTTCACCCAACCTACTGGCAAACCTGGCACATCTCAACTTAGCCATAGTGACTCCAAGGAGCCTGGCAACTCTAGAAATAGAATCCCAACTACCCAAGCAAATCAAGGAGGCACAACAAGGAGATGCAGAAGCCACAAAGATTAAGGACCGACTAAGACTAGGAAAGGCAGATGGGTGCAAGATAGATAAGCAAGGAGTTCTTTGTTACAAGGATTGTTTGTTTGTCCCCTCAGCAAATGATCTCCGCAAGCTGATCCTTAGAGAAGCTCACGATTCGGCCTATTCAATCCACCTGGGCAGCACCAAGATGTACCAAGATCTAAGGTAGGCATACTGCTGGCCGTGCATGAAAAGGGACGTAGCCAAGTACATCGCTGTATGCGACGTATGCCAGAGGGTCAAGGCTGAGCATCAACACCCTGCTGGACTCCTGCAACCCTTGCAAATCCTAGAGTGGAAGTTCGATGAGATTAGGATGGATTTCATTGTTGGGTTACCACAGACTGCGTCAGGATGTGACTCCATCGGGTTAATCATAGACCGCCTAACGAAAGTTGCCCGTTTCATACCAGTTAAGACCACCCATAGCGCGGCCAAGCTAGCCAAGCTATTTATGTCAAGAATAGTGTGCCTGCACGGAGTACCTAAATGGATTATTTTAGACCGAGGTACCCAGTTCACCTCCCACATCTGGGAGAGATTCCATGAGGCCATGGGAAGCCACTTGGCTTTCAACACTGCATACCACCCCAAGACTGACGGACAGATAGAAAGGACCAATCAAACCCTGGAAGGTATGTTATGGGCATGCACACTGGGTTTCACCACAAATTGGGACACGTGCCTGCCCTATGCAGAATTCTCCTATAACAATAACTACCAAGCAAGCCTGAAGATGTTGCCAAATGAGGCATTATTTGGGTGTAAGTGTCGCATCCTGCTCATGTGGTCTGAAGTTGGGGAAGCAGCAGTGTTTGGATCAGACATTTTAAAGGAAGCTGAAAGGAAGGTTCGCTTGATCAGAGACCAATTGAAGGCAGCTCAGGCTAGGCAAAAGAGCTACGCCGACACCTGTCGACAGGAGCTGACGTTCGAGGTGGGTGACTTCGTCTACCTCAAGGTGTCACCATTACGGGGAATGGAAAGGTTCAAGGTCAAAGGAAAGTTGGCACCAAGATAAGTTGGCCCATTGCCAATAGTAGGCTGACAAGGACAGGTTGTTTATGAGCTAGAGCTGCCCAAAACCGTCGCCAACATTCATCCGGTCTCCATGTCTCGCAACTGAAGAAGTGTCTTCCTATGCCAGAGGAACAAGCATCACTAGAGACAACGGATTTGCGTCGAGACTTGACTTACCTTGAACAGCCAATCATGATCCTCGAGGAGGCTGAACAAAGGACTCGTTCTCAGGTTATCAAGATGTACAAGGTGCAATGGAGCAACCACTCCGAGGAGGAAGCCACCTGGGAGGGAGAAGAATTCCTGAGGACAAAGTATCTCCATCTCTTCGCGTGACCGGTAAGTGATCTTGAGGATGAGATTTTTTGTAAAGGGGATAGGTTTGTAACATCCTGAAAAATGTGAAATAAAAATCTGAAACAAAAAATCGGAACCAATAAATTTTTTTGTGAAAATCTGCATCATGCTGGTTTTTCTTGAATTTATTTTGTTACTAAAGCTTTCTTACATAAATACCAAACCTAAGGCAAACCCTAAAATGATTGCTATAAATACTAGGATTTTTCCCTCCTCAAAAATATTCTTTTAAAAGAGAAAGGATTAGAGTTGCAAACCCTAGCCCTTTGGGCCAAATTACCCCCTCTAGGCCAGCCAGCCCTCCCCCCTTCTTTACTTTTCCTTTCCCTCAGCCCACAGCCCTAGCAGCAGGGATCAGTGTGGCCCAACACGTGGCCCAGGAGACGCCGAGTCAGGCTGTCCCCACCGTCCGTCCACCCACTCGCACGCGCGCCCGACCAATTTCCTACCACCCGGGCCCCCTTGTCAGCTTCTGTCCCTATCCCGTCAACGCCTATGGGTGGCCGCTGCGCGGTCGTCTCCCCCAACCAGCCACACCACGCCGCACCTCGCCAGTCCCTGTGCCGCACTCTACCCAGTCACCTGCGCCGAGCCATCATGCCGGCATGCCCTCAGTGTGACCAAACAACATCACCGACCATGCTGCTGATGCCCCCTTCCCCTCTACCTACCCCGTCCTATTGGCGCACGTGCCGGTCACCATTACAGCGGCCGAGCCATCCCGTCGCTCAGCTGGTCACCCACGCCACCAACGGCCCTTGTGCCCCTCCCGTGGTCGCCGTCGGCCGTTATGGTGATAGAACCCGGACAGCCATTCCCCTCCGCCTATGTCTAACCTACCCCGCTGCCCGTACCGAGCTCTAGCCACTAACATCACCCATACCTCGGCCTTGTCGCGTCTCCCATCCCCTTAGGCCCCATGCGTGCCACCCCATTAAGGCGGATGAGCACACCAAGCCGTGCCTCCCTCTGTTAGTGATATACCCTAGAGGCAACATGGAGATGTTATATATATCACATGCTATGTTTATAATGTATTGATTGGTTCCTTGAAATAGACATTATCATTATTGATCAATGAGTATGTGACTTATTTATGAGACTCTTAATGTCAAATGTTGCTATTTCTAAATGATCCCTGATCATATATCATATGAGGAACAAATATGATTCTAACATCAACATATGTATTGATTGATGATCATGTCTCATGGATCATGGTATGAAGATACCAAATCGATAATATGGACATATGTTAGTGAACATATGTTGGATAGACCCGCCATGAGATACTGCAGAGATTTCATGTGTCATCAGTTAGTCTCAAGTAGTGTTTATGTAGAGTCCTTAGACTTGAGATCATCATGGTTCCCAACATACATAGTAGCTTATTTTGGGACTACTAAACACTACTCCGTAACTGGGTAGTCATAAAAGTAGTCTTCGGGTTTGGTATAAAACATGTAGTGGGATGTGAACGATCAAGATAGAATTTGCCCCTCCTTACGGGAGAGATATCTCTGGGCTCCTCGATGTAATGGATTATGGAAGTGCATGGCCATGCTAGGATGATTGAGGTGTCAATCACAAGTTTGTAATCCATCACAGGATCGAGAGACTGATTGAGCTATTAAGAGGATGACACAAGTCTCGCCTTGAGCTCAATCGATATCATGAGGCAAAGGGATTTGTACATGAGGACATTACAGGTTCAGCCGATATGATCTTTACGTATATTTTGGGGTTAATATGCCTTGCTAGAGGTCACTATTAACAGGGTGACTAGAAAGGCGTTTCCGGGTCGCGACAAAATATACGTGAACCTATAGGGTTGCACGCTTAACGAGCTGGAACACTTATTTGAATGTGATTCGAATATAGGCTCGATTCAGATAGAGATCCAAGTAGACTCTTACTAGGCCTCGGTCCACGAGGCCCAAGTGAGGAGGTCTATATATAGGGAGACGAGGGGCCGAGGAGATTGGTGTGTTTTCTGTTGACCTCGAGCTAAACCCTAGCTGCCACCTCCCGAGCCAAACCCTAGCCACTCACGAGTGCTAGTACACTCGCAGTCGGCATTCCAACCCCGGACGTGTGGATCTCGGTAGAGGCGCTGCTCGTTGCGGCGTTGATCGGCCGGAGATCAACTACTTCCACTACTACCTCGACACGCGCATGGTTGGACCAGCTTCTCCAACCCTTCTTCCGCTGCACTGCGCGTCTAGTGGTAACGATCCATGATCCCTCTCTCGCATGATGTCCTGGTGTGCGCGGTAGAAAAGTTTTGTTTTCTGCTATTGTAGCCTACGCGTACTCCTTCAGTGGTATCAGAGCCATCTTGCGTAGTTTGCGATCTGGATCATCGCATATGTTGATATGCAGGAGTGGTAGATTAGATCTTTTGCAGTCTAGATTAGTCGGTTCATGTGATGGATCGATGAAGGCACGGGTTGATAAGATCAATCCGTGAATAGGGGTTAGATGAGGTGCGGATCATAACACTATTAGCACCCTGGAGATTGTCTCGGATTGGCAAAAGGTAGGTTATGCCAAATGCTAATAGGTTATGGATAGGGATAGATGAGGCACGGATCATAAGACTACTAGCGCCCTAGAGATTGTCTCAGATCGATGTAAAGTGGTTATGCCGAATGCTAGTAGGTTATGGATCTGATAGCCCTGGGCCAGTGGAAAACCTAGCGCCCTGGAGATTGTCTCGGATCGGCATAAGGTGGTTATGCTGAATGCTAGTGATAGACTTGGGCCAGTGGAAAAACTAGAGTCCTGGAGATTGCCTCGGATCGGCATAAGGTGGTTATGCCGAATAGTTTTTCCACAGCGATTTCATAGATTGGATGTGTGAATTTCGTAGGGTGCCATGGGCTCACATCGTTAGGTAGAATACGATTCTACGTCTAACTTGTTTTTGCAGGCAATGATGTGAATTAGTATGACCCTATAGCTTATTTGGAATGCATGAGATGTATATGATGCATGTAACATTCGTTCATGACCTGCGTGTCATGATTTTTCAGCTTTTGTTAGCTGTCTTAATTGTATTTAACGACCTGCGTGTCGACCTTAGTGCTTGAATTCATCCTTGTAATCTTCAATTGCTAGCTATTATAGGTAGTAGCCTAGACTTGAGGTTACAAGTTTTCAAGCATGATGACCCAAAGCAGAGATGTGGAGGATGAAGATCATCTACATGTACATGGAGATGGGGATCACCATCCTTTTGGGCCATACTAATTCTATCTTACTCTTATGCCATTATATATGTGATATGTTGCTATGGTAGGATAGAGTCCCTCATAATTAAAAATTAGGTGTTTATGCCCTTCCATATGTTGCACCAAAAGATAATGATCACCATATTGTAGGCCTACCAAAGTAGGATGCAGTTGGTTATCATCATTATTTGGGGTAGATGTCGAGCATTTACATGCGGAAGCATTTGGTTTACTTAACAAGGTCATCAGAACAGTTTTGGATCTTGGGGCACAGGTTGGGGCCGGGGCATATTGATGCCACCCAACAAGCAAGAGTCACATAGAGATGTGATTAGCAAGGTATTGCTTACCTATATCACTAGTTTTCTAGCCGTGATGCCAAAGCTCACTAGGAATTAGTGAAATGAGGATCTTGACCCACTATGTAACTTAGAGGGAGTTTTGTTGCAAAACACATAGTGGGAGTCTTTTGTTAAATAGTTTAATAAAAGATGAATATAAACATATTGCTAAACTTTGCATATTCTTATGTTGTAGATCATGTCAGCTAACGTAGCATCTAGTTCTTTTAATTTGCGATCTGTTCTTGAGAAAGAAAAACTCAATGGAATGAACTTTATGGATTGGTATCGCAACTTGAGAATTGTTCTCAAGCAAGAGCGCAAAGAGTATGTCCTTGAGACTCCTTTTCCCGAGAACTTGCCTACAAATGCTTCTGTGGTTGCACGGAGAGCTTATGAGAAGCACACGAACAATTCCCTTGATGTGAGCTATCTCATGCTTACAATATCATTGTGGGGTTGCGTGGTATGTTTGAGAACCAAGCAAGGGCTGAGAGGTTCAACACTTCAAAGTCCTTGTTTGCGTGCAGGCTTGTGGAAGGGAATACCGTCAGCTCTCATGTGATTAAGATGATTGGCTACATTGAGAGTCTGGAAAAGCTTGGTTTTCCCCTTAGCCAAGAGTTGGCTACTGATGTGATTCTCCAGTCGCTCCCTCCGAGTTTTGAGCCATTCATACTGAACTATCACATGAACAACATGGACAAGACCTTGGCTGAGTTGCATGGGATGCTTAAAACTGCCGAGGAAACCATTAAGAAAAGCACCAGTCATGTGATGATGATGCATAAAGGCAAGGGCAAGCCCAATGTCAAGAAATGCGCGGTCAAGAGAAAGTTAACTCCCGATGAGATCGCAAGCAGATCCAAGGCCAAGCAAGACAAGAAGGGCGCTGCTCCTGATGCAGTTTGCTTTTACTGCAAGGAATCGGGACATTGGAAGAAGAACTGCCCAAAGTACTTGGAGGATCTCAAGAAGAAGGGAAGTGAGATTTCCACTTTAGGTATAAATGTTATGGAGATCAATCTTGCTACTTCATCTACTGATTTTTGGGTATTTGATACTGAATCAGTTGCTCACATATGCAAATCATTGCAGGGGCTAACAAGAAGTAGAAGTTTGAGAAGGAGCGAAGTGGATCTTCGCGTTGGCAATGGAGCAAGAGTTGCTGCGGTAGCTGTTGGCACCATACCATTATCTTTACCTTCAGGATTAGTTTTGGAATTGAATAATTGTTATTGTGTTCCATCTCTTTCCAAGAACGTTATTTCTGCTTCATATTTGCAAGCAGAAGGTTATGACTTTAGATCTGTGGACAATGGTTGTTCTCTTTATTTTAAAGATATGTTCTATTGTCAAACTCCTATTGTGAATGGGTTATACGTTCTAAATCTTGAACAGGCACCGGTCTATAATATTAATACAAAGAGGCAACATCCTAATGATTTGAATCCCACGTTTATCTGGCATTGTCGCTTGGGTCACATAAATGAGAAACACATGGAGAGGCTCCATAGAGATGGACTTCTACACTCATTTGATTTTGAATCATTTGAGACATATGAATCTTGTTTACTTGGCAAGATGACAAGGGCACCTTTCACCGGTCAAGGTGAAAGGGCAAGTGACTTATTGGCACTCATACATACTGATGTATGTGGACCAATGAGCTCAACAGCCAGAGGTGGTTTTCAGTACTTCATAACTTTTACTGATGACTTCAGTAGATATGGGTATGTGTACCTAATGAAACATAAGTCTGAATTCTTTGAAAAGTTCAAGGAATTCCAAAATAAAGTACAAAATCATTTAGGTAAAACAATCAAGTTTCTATGATCTAATCGTGGAGGCGAGTATTTGAGCCACGAGTTTGGCAATCATCTGAAGGATTGTGGAATTGTTCCACAGTTGACTCCACTAGGAACACCTCAGTGGAATGGGGTATCTAAACGGAGAAATCGCACCTTATTAGATATGATGTGATCCATGATGAGCCAAAGTGATCTTCCATTGTCCTTTTGGGGATATGCTCTTGAAACAGCCACGTTCACACTAAACAGAGTTCCATCAAAGTCAGTAGAAAAGACACCATATGAGATGTGGACAGGACAACGTCCTAGCTTGTCTTTCCTTAAGATTTGGGGATGTGAGGCTTATGTAAAACGTTTGCAATCTAATAAGCTCACTCCTAAGTCTAACAAATGCTTCTTTGTCGGTATCCTAAGGAAACAAAAGGATATTACTTCTATAATCAACATGAAGGCAAAGTGTTTGTCGCCCGACATGGTGTCTTCTTAGAGAAAGAGTTTCTCTCAAGAAGGGATAGTGGGAGAACGGTGCAACTTGAAGAAGTTTGACAAACACCTAAAAAATGTTTCAGCTCCTATAGGACCATGAGCAGATGATGACAAAGTATTGAAGGCCTGTTTGTAGACACACTGGCACCACATAGGTCAGAGAGGTCACGTCGTGCACCTGGAGAGAGTATATGGTCTTGACTTACTCAAAAGAGGGATATATGTTTGTTAGACATACGATGAGCCTCAACCTTTATGAAGAAGCGTGTGGGACCAGACTCTGAGGAAAAAATGGCTTGAAGCCATGAGATCCGAAATTGAATCCATGCCATAGTAATCAAGTTGTGAACTTGGTTGATCCACCTGATGGTGTTAAAAACCATTGAGTGCAAATGGGTTTTTCAAAGAAAAAGATAGACATGATGGAAATGTTCACATCTATAAAGGCACGATTGGTGGCCAAAGGTTTCAAACAATTTCAAGGTGTTGAATTATGATGAAACTTTTTTCGCCTGTCACATACTAAAGTCTATTCGGATCATTCTAGCAATTGCGCATATTCGAACTATGAAATATGGAAAATGAATGTCAAAAACAGCTTTCCTTAATAATAAAGTCTAAGTGAGGATGTGTACATGACACAGCCACGCGGTTTTTGTCGATCCACAATCAGCTGGAAGATATGCAAGCTGCAAAGATCGCATTTATGGATTAAAGCAGGCATCTCGGAGTTGGAATATTCGTTTTGATGAGTGATCAAAGGGTTTGGTTTCATCAAGAACGAAGAAGAGCCTTGTGTTTATAAAAAGGCTAGTGGGAGCGTACTTGTATTTCTGATCTTATATGTGGACGACATATTACTGATCGGAAATGACATTCTATTGCTCGAATCTGTTAAGTCTTCATGTGCAAAATAGTTTCTCTATGAAAGACTTAGGAGAGGTGGCATACATTCTGGGCATCAAGATCTATAGAGATAGATCAAGCAAACTAATTGGATTATGTCAAGATACATACATTCACAAGGTGTTGAAAAGGTTCAACATGCAGGACTCTAAGAAAGGTTTCCTACCTATGTCAACATGGTATAAAATCTTAGCAAGAGGTTAGTGTCCTAGTACACCTGATGAGCGGGATAAGATATGAATGCAATCCCATAAGCTTTCGCGCCTTGGGTCCATTATGTATGCCATGCTTTGTACACGTCCAGATGTCTCGTATGCTTTAAGTGCTACGAGTAGATACCAATTAGAATCCAGGTGAAGGTGCACTGGATTTGCTATAAGAACATCTTAAAGTACTTGAGAAGAAACTAAAAGATGTGTTCCTTGTCTATGGAGGTGGAAAGAAGATCTCAGTGAGATTGTAAATGGTTACACTAATGCTAGCTTCCAAACTGAACGGATGATTTTAGATCGGCAATCTGGATTTGTGTTCTTTTTTTTTATTCCCTAAATGGCGGTGCAGTGAGCTGGGAGAGTTCCAGCCAGGAGATGGTTGTTGATGTTCTACACGGAAGCCAAGTACATTGCCGCCTGGCCTCTGAATCTGCTAAAGAAGCTGTTTGGATCAAGAAATTTGTTTCTGGAGCTTGGTGTGATGACTAGTGCCTTCAGTCCAATGGACCTCTACTGTGATCATAGTGGGGCTATTGCACAAGCCAAGGAGCCTAGATCTCACCAGAAGTCCAAGCACATTTTACGGTGTTTTCATCTCATCCGCGAGATAGTGGAGGGAGGCGATGTAAAGATATGCAAAGTACAAACGGATTTAAATATTGTAGATCCGTTGACAAAGCCGCTTCCCCAGCCAAAGCATGAGGCTCACACTAGGGTAATGGATATTAGATACCTACATGGTTGACTCTAGTGCAAGTGGGAGACTGTCAGTGATATGCCTAGAGGCAACATGCGAGAGGGTTACATATGTCACATGCTATGTTTATAATGTATTGGTTGGTTCCTTGAAATAGACATTATCATTATTGATCAATGAGTACGTGACTTATTCATGAGACTCTTAATGTCAAATGTTGCTATTTCTAAATGATCCCTGATCATATATCATATGAGGAACAAATATGATTTCTAACATCAGCATATGTATTGATTGATGATCATGTCTCATGGATCATGGTATGAAGGTACCAAATCGGTAATATGGACATATGTTAGTGAACATATGTTGGATAGACCCGCCATGAGATACTACAGAGATTTCATGTGTCATCAGTTAGTCTCAAGTAGTGTTTATGTAGAGTTCTTAGACTTGAGATCATCATGGTTCCCAACATATGTAGTAGCTTATTTTGGAACTACTAAACACTACTCCATAATAGGTAGTCCATAAAAGTTGTCTTGGGGTTTGGTATGAAATATGTAGTGGGATGTGAATGATCAAGATAGAATTTGCCCCTCCTTACGAAAGATATATCTCTGGGCCCCTCGATGTAATGGATTATGGGAAGTGCATGGGCCATCGCTAGGGTGATTGAGGTCTCAATCACAAGTTTGTAATTCATCACAGGATCGCAGTCCAGCACGAGAGTGATTGAGCTATTAAGAGGATGAACAAAGTCTCCGCCTTGAGCTCAATCGATATCGTGAGACAAAGGGATTGTTACAGTGAGGACATTACAGGTTCCAGCCGATATGATCTTTACGTAATTTTGGGGTTAATATGCCTTGCTAGAGGTACGGTAATTAACAGGGTGACCAGAAATGCGTTTTCGGGTCGCGACAAAATATACGTGAAACCTACAGGGTCACACACTTAACGGGCGACTGGAACACTTATCGAATGTGATTCGAAATATGGGCTCATTCAGATAGAGATCCAAGTAGACTCTTACTGGGCCTCGGTCCACGAGCCCGAGTGAGAGGTCTATATATAGGGAGGCGAGGGCCGAGGAAGATTAGTGTGTTTCTGTTGACCTCAAGCTAAACCCCTAAGCCGCCACCTTCTGGAGCCAAACCCCTAGCTGCTCACGATGTGCTAGTACACTCGCAATCGCGGTTCCAGCGCCGACATGTGGATACCGGTAGAGCGCTGCTCGTTGCGGTGTTTGATCGACCGGAGATCGCACTACTTCCACTACTACCTGACGCCACCGATCTAGGTTGGACCGGCTTCTCCACCCTTCTTCCGCTTCTTCCGCATGACTGCGCGTCTAGTGCGTAACGATCAGCATCCCTCTCCTCGCATGATGGCCTGGCTCGTGCACTGGGTAGAAAAGTTTTGTTTTTCTGCTATTCGGGAGCCTAACGCGTACTCCTTCAGCCCTCGTCCTGTCACTCCGCCATTCGCTGCGCACCACCTCGCTCGGACCCGATGAACGGAAACCCGCTGTGCACGGTGCGAGCTCGCTCGGACCGGCTGGGTAGTCAAATGCCTCCGCCCTCATGCGCCACCTGGACCCTCACCACCAACCCCTCCTCGCCCTGCCACCCCGTCCCAGCCACCGCAAAAGCCTAACGGCTCTGCCGCCCGTGCCTATAAAAAGTCCGACCATCACGCACCCTCAAGTTGCCTCGGACGCCCACCCCGGCCCTCGGCCTGGTACACCCCCGCACTGCTCCTTGCCGTTTCTTCTGCCCTTGCCCGCCCCCCCCCCCCCAAGCGGAGCTCGCCATTCCATGGCCGGTCGGCCCACCACCGGGTACACCAACCGCTCCATGAGCTGAAAGCGACCGCGCCAACCGCCTGGAGGAGAGACACCACCTGGACCGTGAGGAGACCACCGCCGCCACCGCAGGACCAAACCGTGAGAATCTCGGGCCTCGACCCGCCTTGCACCGGGTCCTCACTGCCGGACTCTGCTGTTCTGGCCCGCCTCCACTGCAACACGGATTGGACGGCTTCCCGGCTGCCGCTCTGCGTGCAGCCTCTCGCCAGTTCCTCCCTCCGTCCCCCTAGTTCCTCCAACGACGAATCGTGTCCTGATTACGCCAGCCCTACCACAGCAAGTGCCATGCCACCGCCGCACGTCGTTCTGGTGCCATGGCGTGCTGCCCCTAAGACCTAAACCACCGTGCCGCTGTGGGCAATCAGGGCGCCAGACCTCGCCGTTGGCGAGGACTGAAGCCACAAGGGCTGGCAGACCCACATGGCCCCCCGCCAAGCCATATCGGCTCTTAGCCTCGCCCGCCAAGTTCCGGTCGCACGCCCAACGCGAGGAGGAAGATGACCCGCCACCGCTGTCACTGACATGTGAGCCCCAGGCCAAAACAATGACCACGATTAAGGCTAATGACCGTAGCTATGACTGACGTGGGACCCCTGTATTAACAAAATCCATGTACAACTAAGTTTAAACTCTGTGCCACGGATATCTGGGCCCCACTTCGCAGTAAAGGAAATAGCGTCACAGAATACCCTTGTCACCTGCTGTGTCACTATACATATGGGCCCGGGCCCGCAAGTCAGTTGGGTTCCCGGCCACAAACCCGTCCCATTTGTCAGTGACAACCGACGGGGTGGGATCCTCTCTCTCTCCCTCTCTAGGGCCCACTTGTCAAAGAGAGAGCTAGATTTTATTAGGAAAAACAATTCGAGAATTAAAGGAATATTCCAACAGTGCAACGTTTTTTCCCATTAATTTCGTTACTTCATATTTGAAATCTTCTAAAAGCCATAATCCTCGTTTTTAAGTCCAATCGAGTGAAACTTTCACCAAAATCATTTAAAAGTCAAATCTATCAATGGTGAGTGGTGGTTGGGTATTTTTTTCCCTTTTTCTTTTTATTTATTCCTTCCTTATTTTGTATAATCGAGGCCTAGGAGGTTTAATAGTCGCCGCTCCGATTACGGGTATATTCTGCCACGACCGAGACCTACCGAGAGGAGGAGTTTGCTGTAACTGAGCAGGCAGTCATCCACCTCCTCCTTGAACAAGGTTTGTACTACTGTGAAAATATTTGTTTAACAATAAATTGGCATGCTATATAAATGTGCCACGCTATATTCTCAGTTACGAGGCATTCCGTTGATATTGATCCATATTCCTTGATGCCGTATACTATTGTGGGTGCCATGGGCCCCCGGGTACTCATGACAAGCATATGGCCACTGGATAGAGGGATTGGGCCGGCCTTGTAAATGTAGAGTATTACGCTAGATTCGAGACTTTGCCTGTAAGCCAAGGAATATACGTCTAGTCAGGTCGTTTATCTCTAAGAGGGAATCTGGCCGTAATCTGGTTGGGACTGCGCTACTTGTACCCTGTCCCAGATTATAAGGGGGAGGCAGGGCGCCCCATGAGGCAGGGTGCACCAAGTTCATCAGAACTACACACCGGTATATCCTCAAAGGAATACATTTAAAACTGGACGTGAGGGTATTACCCTCGAGATCGAGGGCCTGAAACCAGTATAAAATCCTCTTGTGTTCCTTGTGCAATCCATCTAGTTTGCCATTCGCCGAGTAGCCCCATATATTTATTGCCGTGTAAAACATCGACAGTTGGTCGCGCCAGGGTAGGGGCTTCGGCGTGATCTACATCGACAAGCCTGCGATGGATTTCCAGGCAACCGAAGGTGCGACGGCGGCAAACTCTCCCCGGAGATGCAATCGCATTTAGAAGCCTCGACTTCGTCGACAGAAATTCGCAATCTCACCTTGGCCGACTCGGACTCGATCCGATCTGCCAGGAACCAGCCGACTCCGCGCCAGTCGGCCTACACGATGCTGCAGAATCTTTCACAGACATGCTGCGGCAACTCCAATACGCCCGAGTCCAGGGACAACTCTTTCTTTCGATGTTCGATGTCGGGACTCGGTTTTGAGTCGGCCGAGATCGGGCCAAAAAGGAAGGAAGATCGTCATTTCCCGTTCGGACTCGGCGACGCCGCAGGAATATCTACGATCTACATCCAACGCGGCAAACCGATCCTCTGGAGTTCCGACTCGGAACGGCCCGAGCCGCTCGAGATCGGATCTAGGGAGGTCGAGTTTAATAACCCCCATCGATATTCCGACTACGATCTCAGTCAGACTACGACTCTTAATCGGATCCGACTCTAAGTCGGACAGCAGTTTGGCAAGCTCTCCCGCCACGAGAAATTTCATGGCATCCAAAGGCCTCTCTACTCCTACTCAGGAATCACGCCAGACTACATGAGCAACCAGAGGAGGAAGCCTGCCGACTGCGAGAACAACAGGAGGAAGAACCACAGACGCCTGCACGCCCGCAACGACGGCCTACGCAGGGCTGGGCGAGACCGCTCAGCAACAAACCTTCCAAACAAAAGTCGGCGCCACTGACGTCTTCATCACACCACAACAGAACATCGTGGCTGCCGCAACCCTACTGGGCACGATCCAGCTTGGGCCTGATCACCAGGCCACCCAGACCATCGCAAGGATAAAAGCATGCTTTACCGCTGCTGCATGCCCAGCAGCAGCAACAGTCGGGCAACACACTCATACCGACCAGTGGTCGCTTCCCAAGCGGCAGTGCTCGTCACCTCAAAGCGACGCCGAGCAGCCCGGCTTCTAGTCGGCTGCACACTGGGGTCGCGCCAAACGTTACTCAGGACCCCCACAACAAATTGGCGGCTCCGAGGCCAACCACGGCATACCTTCAGCAAGACACCAACGCTCAGCCCGCGAACAAGAAGATGACGAGCAAACGCCGTACCTGGACAGGGAACGAGGTGCTTCGGCTTCCACCACGAGCGGTTTCGCCGCCGTAGTCGGGTCGGAGTCCTTATGAAGATGGAGTACCGGCCTTCACCCAGGAGCTACAACAGGTACGACGTGCCGTCGGGTTTCAAGCCTACGGCATCGACAAATACGACGGCAAGACCAATCCCGAGTCCTGGCTCATGGTCTACACTCTGGCGATCGCCGAGCAGCTAGAGGAATCACAAAGTCATGCTAACTACCTCCCGGTCGCTTTAGCCGACTCAGCGAGGACATGGCTAACAGGACTTCCCAAGCAATCAATCAGCTCCTGGGGAGAACTCCGAGAACTCTTCATCGCCAACTTCCAGGGGACATACGGAGGCCATCTTCCGAGTAGACTTATATCAGTTGCATCAAAGGAAGAACGAGTCTCTTCGTGACTTCATTAAGAGGTTTTCTGAGAAGAAGAACTCAATCCCTAACGTCAAGGATGAGGTCGTCACCGCCGCCTTTCGAAAAGGAGTCAAAGACACCTCGTTCATCGACAAATTCACACGGAAGCCTCCCAACTCTTTCAAGGCTTTATTCGACATGGCGAACAAATACGCCGACTCAGCCCACGCTGTTGCTGAGGCCCTTGAAGATAAAAAGGCATCCTGATAGAAGAAGCGGGAGGGCACCAACGACGCGGTCCCGACTAAAGCCGGGAATCGCATACGCAAGTCAGACGGCTTCATTGTGGCAGTCGGTCACAATCGTCTTCGACTTTCAACAACTGAAGATTATCAGAACAACAAGTGACATGCTCAGGGGCTCACAAGCTCAAACGAAAGGATGGCATCCCCACTCCGAAATACCAAACAGCTAAGTCACTTCCTGATAAATATTTCTTCACTCGGCCTTGCCAATGCCGCTTACACCTAATAGGTGCACAAGCTGCACTCTTCTCTGTTTTTGCTCTTAAATGACTGCAAAAGTACTCAAGTAGCATAAATCCTGATCCGTGAAACTTTGCTCCATGAAAGACGAACTCGAGTCACCCAAAACGCGTGTCTGGGAAAGAGCCATGAGCCAACTCCCGACGCTAGGGGGCTATGACTAGTCGGGCAGAGTGCTTAAACGTAAGGGGTCAACTACTCGGGGAAATTAATATCAATAAGAGGAAGAACATGAATTTACATATATTGTAAAATACATTTTATTCGGATGATTGTTTTCATCATCAAATGCTACTCATCCGATATCTTTATATTGCAGGCCCAGCTCCGGATACGCGTGATAGGAACTCAGGGCTGCGAGCCTATCTCCTACGCTCGGGGGCTGGACAAGTCTGCCAAAATACACTCGGGATGCTCCATGAGGGCTACTTACCGAGTACTTGCGCCAGTCGGGACGTCATCTTCCCCGGCTATGCTCCATGTGAGCTGACAACCGACTTCCGGCACTAGTCGGGGGTCGTATATCACTCGGCTGGGTAAGGTATGCCCCATGAGGGTCGCTGGCCGAATCCTATGCTAATGTAAGGTTCGATACCTCGCCTTGGCTATAACTCTGTCAGGTTGGGTACGCCCATGAGGGCGCTAGCCGAATCCTATGCTAATGCAAGGTTCGGGTACCTCGCTTGGCTATAACTCTGTTGGGTAGGGTATGCCCCATGAGGGTCACTAGCCGAATTCTATGCTAATGCAAGGTTCGGGTACCCTGCTCGGCTCTCCTGAAGTCAGAGAAGACTTACATCGTCAAAGCGCATCCGAAGTTCTCATGCACTACGTCACACCTGAGGAGGGCAAGCAGGTCCTGCAACATACCTGCTCGGGCACCTGTGGCAACCAGGCTGCATCCAGAACATAAGTCGGAAAGGCTTGCGGATAAGGATTTCTCTGGCTGATTGCGGTTATCGACACCAAAAAACTCATCCTGACATGCGAGGGATGGTGATTTTATAGAGCCTACATTGGGTGGGTCGGTTTGGACCGGCTTACTCGGTAATGGGCCACCAAGATATGAGTTCCTACAGTAGCATGCTCCATGTGGGCCACCCGCAGGCTGAGTTGAAATTATAGCGCTGGTGCTACCAACAGGAACCGATGAGGTACAACAGATATGCTTCATGAGAGCCTTACTGCTAAACATATATGTTTGGATATCTGTTCTACCCACCAGGTCTCGAGGATATATCCTTATAAGGATCACAAGCTAGTCTTCATTAAAATTGGAGATGCAGGTATCTTTCTCGAGTACACCTGACCACGAGATGGATTTATTTTCATAAAGTGGTACTCGGCCTACATGCTTGGCCACCAGTTGCCATGAGCGACATTATTCCAGTCGACATGACGCTGAAGAGTCTAACTTTTGAGTAGTACACTACTTGGGAGAGACCATAAACCTTCTTTCCCCGCTGACATGACGCGGATGAGTCTAACTTCTGGGTGGGACGCCACTGGGAAAAGACAATAAACCCCCTTTCCAGCTGACACGAAGCTGAAGAGTCCCATATACGAGTAGCATCCTACTCGGCAAGGCTATAAATACCCATTCCGACTGACATGAAGTCGAAGAGTCCTACATACGAGTAGTTCTCTGCTCGGCAAGACTATAAGTCATATTCCGGTTGACATGATACCGAAGAGTCTCATATACCAGTGGTAATCTACTCGGGAAAGACTTCCAGGTTAAAGATCTTTGACTTTATGTTTAATTGTCTTCATAATTAAGCACAAAGTCGGGGGCTACACCTAATAGGTGCGCCTATTCGGCGCACACTATTCATACATCTACATGAAGCCCTTCATAGCCTCGCCGCCAGCTGACATGAAGCAGGACTCGGGAGAAGCAGCACTCAGACAAAGAGTACTCGGGAGCAATGCACTCGGGAAGACTTCACCGTGGAGGATGAGCACTTGGCATCAGCTGTGACTCAACTATGAAGGTCTCAGGGGCTACTGTGGGTGCCATGGGCCCCGGGTACCTCATGACAAGCATATGGGCCACTCGGATAGAGGATGGGCCTGGCCTTGTAATTAGAGATATAGCTAGATTCGGCAAACTTTGCCTTGTATAGAAAGGAATATAAAGTCCTAGTCGGGTGCGTTATATCTCTAAGAGGAGATCCCTTGGCTATATCCGGTTGGGACTCCTACCTTGTAACCCTGCCCCCCCCCCAGTATATAAGGGGAGGCAGGGCGCCCCATGAGGGCAGGGTGCACACAAGTTCATCAGAACTACCACCGTATATCCTCAAAGGAATACATACAAACTGGACGTAGGGTATTATCTCAGATCGAGGGCCTGAACCAGTATAAAATCCTCTTGTGTTCCTTTGCAATCCACCGAGTTTCCATCCGCCGAGTAGCCCCATATATTTATTGCCGGTGTAAAACATCGACACTATTTTACCTACCCAAGTGAAGTATTGACAAGGCTTAGTGTTGCTTATTAGAATTTTCACGTTTCTATGATTAATATCTGGATGGGGATGATCGTTCTGGGTAAAGGGCAATCATCTTTTCATGCGAACTGGAGACATGAAAACCCACTCACAAGTCACATTGGAAACTGTTTGCAAAAACCCAAAAGCTAAGAAACAAAACTGTTTTCGACTGGGGCGGCATGGACTGATTTGGGTGGTTCTGGGAAAGGCAAGCGCCGACCCTGGTCAAGTAAGGACCGAGTCAGGAAAATAGGCAGGAAACGAACCGAGTACGACCGCATCTCTTTTATGGAAATAGACCTAGAGGAGTAGGTGACCCAAGTGGGGTGGCACCCCAGTCATGGTTGGTTCTGGACATAAAGAGTATGATTTGGTGAAGTGTTGAATTGTTGGGAATATGATGGCGTTTAAGCTTAAAAACACACCCTAAGTGTATATACATATAGTATACTTCCTAGATTTCCCGGGTCCCAGGACTTCTCTCACCATTAGCTCAAGGCGTTGGGTGCTACAGGTACATGAGGGCACACAATCCTTGGGGTGGGTGCCGCAACACTAGGGAAACCAAAAGACCAGGCCGTGACAGGTCTCATGTGTTGCGCAACGTTACGGGTTGCGGGTAAAGCGTACATCCACTATAGTGTGAGTGAAAACCAAACTATTCGAATAGCCGTGCTCGCGGTTAAAGGAGCATCAGGACTTGTACTAGTTTTGACTAGACTCTGAAATTTTCTTAAAACTTGGCTAGGCAAGGAATGGGGCCGACATGGGAACCTACCCGGATTGCGGTAATGTGGCTAGAACACGGGTAAACAGGCAACCACGGGGGTAAACCGAACCAAGTGAGGATTGGCAAACTGGACCCAGCCCCCATGACAAACTAGATAACTTCTCCTCAAGTGTTATGTTTTCATAAAATGGCTACTACATAGGTTTGTGAAAAGAATTGCGAAAACTGGCTTTATGCAAATCACCCTTAGCTTCCTTGAACCCTATGTGCATTAAATCATGTTGTAGTGATGGCTTTGGAGTACTTTAAGTACTCACCGTTGCTCAATCCCCCTTTTTTAGAAATAGATGCCGGTGGTGAACCGTCCAAAATTGGTCAGGAGGACGAAGGACCAAAGGAGGCGTAGTAGGATGTAAGTCGCTAGTCGAGTGACTATGGACTAACGCAGGGCCACCACCACTTAAGTTTCCCCTACCATATCTAGTCTTTTGTTAGTTTACCCTAGGTTGGTTGGTTATGTTTACCTGGGACCCTATTTAGGAAATCCCCTTTGTGTAATCACTAAATGGATGTAAGACTCTATGGCATTATATGCAACGGTAACGGTTGTGTTATGCATGTGTCAAACTACCGATCTAGGGATTTGGCACGCAATTTCATGCAAGTTTTCCCATCACAAAAACCGAGGGCTGACGGTGGCTCGGCCAGTGGTTCTCTACGGTGGCTGGAACAGGTGGTCAATGTCAGCGGTGGCGCTTGGTGCATGCCACAGGCTCTAGTGGAGAGGCTGTGTTCCCGCGCACACACTGCATGAAATGGGGTAGCATTAGGGGGAATGGAATCGGCATTGAGAGGAGATTAAGGAACGGAGAAGAAATGGCAAGGACGTCGACTCGTCGGCGATTGCGGTCGTCATCGTCTTCATGGCCAGCGAGGAGAAACCGAGAGAACAGGTGGCTGGTTGGTGTGTTTCAGGAAACAGGTGACAGGAACATGATGATGAGGCTTGGGCGACAACTTTGGGGGTTTGGGGGAGTCGGGAGTCGACAAACGTGTGGGCACATGTGTCGTCCACACTTTGTCATGGTATCCCTCGCTGTCCCTTGCGTGTCCTGGCTGATTAGGGGTGGAGGACGAAGTAGGAGGCTGACAGGTGGGCCAGGGGCTGCAGTGGGATCCACCAGTCTGTGTAATGTGTGAAGAAAACCACGTGGAAACTAAGTCTTAGATTGTGTGCTTGAGCGGTTTTGAGGCCCTGGTTTCAGCCTACTCCACAGAGTTTAAAAATGTGGCAAAAATGTGGGAGGTAGAGGGAGCTATGGTCTACCAACTGGCCAGGTTGCAGGGGTAACGGTGTTGTGGTTAATCCTTGGTGAAATTGAAAATTGGGTCAAATAATATAGTTGACTGCAGTCCATATGTGAACCAGTCTGGGCAGTGATCTTGAGCCTGTCATTTTATGTGCTTAATTTTCGAGTTAGGCTTTGGGAAACTTGCTGGTAGTAGAGGATATATAGGGCTACATTCTAGGAGAATCTCACTGGGTAATAAGCTATGGATTTGATTTGGCAAGTCCTTAAACTGGGTTTCTTTCACTTTTGGGCACAAGGTTTGACTGAGTTCCTTTATGATATGAGTTGTGGAAAAAATTCCTGTGAGTTGGACTTAGGGTTTAATTTGGGTTAAATCGTGAAATAGGCTTCACAATGTTGTTTTGTGCTCTAGTATAATTAGCTAGGGATTATTGTCATCATCATTTCATGTGTTTAATTTGTGAATTAAATTAGCACCAGATTATTCTGAATAGAGGGTATCTTGAGTGACCTCTTTGACAGGAATCAAGCTAGAAACTTTATAAACTGTTTTTTATGGTGAATTGGTGAAAATGGCTAATTGACAATATGTTCTAGTTAGGCAATATTTATGGTTTTCCTTTTTCATGCATTGTTTCAATTAAAGTTTCTGTGAGTGGGTCACACTATGAACAACATTCTTACAATTTGCATGGCAAGACAACCTAGGGATTTAGTGTGGTGAAAAAGTGAATTATGTAGCTTGGCACTAATAAATTCCATATTGTGCTTGCCTAGAGTAATCCTATCAATGTACTAGACTGAGTGATAAAATTATATAAATTTTTTAGTGACGTGTGTGTGGTAAGTAGTACTTGTGAGAATTTTGTCATGGCTTTATGTTGCACTAAATATTCTTTTAGAATTTTCCTTTACCTATAGCAATGCATACGAGACCCTTTATGAAAATGCAATTAAGAGCCAAAAACAATGGAAATAAATCATGCCCACCAAGAAATGGCATTTTTATTTATTTGCATTCTTCATCATTTGACTTTTAATTATCATCCCATTTGGGTTGGTTGGAATTTCTATTAAATAGATTTATTAAAAGATTTCATTATTTCTCTTTGCCAATTTTTCCCAACTCTATAAACGCGGCGCGAAATTCACCCTATTGAGCTAGCTCTAGCTAAGTGAGGTTCCTGTTCAAGCTTTTTTATTTCAGAAAGAATTCACAAAAATTTTTCCTTCATCGAGTTTTTACAAATTCTTCACAGTCGAATTTCAAAATTTGAAATTCGGGTATGTTACATAAGTGGCCACCTGCAAAAATGATCTTCTCTAGCAGTGTCCTAAGAGCGTTGTCGTGCCCAGAAATTCACCAAATTCCATAAGCTAATTGTGTCATTAAACCTCTCCAGGAATTCAGCTGAGGTACACAAATCGACATTTGATAAACAAATCAAATGATAAGTACTTTACAAAAGAGGCACTTAGTCCTTACACAAAAGAAACTGTAGGCGGAACGAAAATCCTAGCGAAGCTTTGCACAAGCATAGGCAGCTTAAGTGGTGTATAAGCCAAACACTAAACCTTCTCCTTCCTCGCGCTTCCACTCAATGATGGTAATATTGAGACTGAGTACCACCCATCGTACTACAGGCCACACAGGAAATGCAATATAATGCACTGGATTCCAAGAAAGGCATAATATGGCTCTTTTGCATAAACGACATTTAAATCATTTGCATTTAAAAGCATTGCAAAAACAATATACTTTAATTATTATCAATATTAAACCAATCACCGAACAACACTCCAATGCAGTTCAGGCCCAAACCCTCCGAACCTGGAGCTATGAAGTTTCCATCAAGTTTACCATTAATAAGTATATGGGGCTAATCATGAAAATATTGCTAGGCCCCCTGCCGCCCTTAACTGCGGTCCAGCACTAACACTATTCGAACAGTTTTATCTAACGCAGCGGTGTACCAAGTCCGGTTACCCACAAGACACAACCCCACAACACATTGCCATGCGCCTCAATACCATCGCGATACCTCGGAAAGGAGTTGTGATAGGACTATCCATGTAACATGCACACAAGAGCACCACCACTGAGCACCTCGTTTCGTGATAGGGGGTCAAGTACCTAGCGATGTACCCAATGCCCAAACACATGGACTGTCTTGACTGCACAACCAACGCCCTGGTGCCTCCTATTGAACGTGGCACACTCACGCAACCCTATCGTTCGACCCATTCTATGTTGTGCTTAGTCATGGGTATTGCTCTCCCAAGAGAAGTAGCTCGTGAACTGTCTTAATGTCATGAGCTCCACTAGCATCATCACCGATTCCATGTGTTCACGACCCACCATTATCAAGTATTAGTTGGCATAAAGTTCTACATTTAATTAACCCATGACCAACTCGTGAACATATAGCCATTAACCATTATTATCCATAAGTTAATCAATAGTTATCCCACATAAAATGACGCTAAGGTTTCTAAGCATTGGCTAAGCAAAACCTAATTATTATAGCTACATCATTAATTAGACATCTAACTAGTCAACATTAATTACCCAACGTATCAAGGTAAAGGTATCAATAACAAAATGGCCATAATCAAGGGATATAGGGTTGATGTGGCCAAAATACCTGTAATAATGACATTCCAAAGCTTTGCATGCAATAACGTTAGAAGAAAATAATTTTCACAATTGGGACCAACATGCTCAAGGGGATTGTCGTGTGACTTACCTTGCAATAGAAAAGTCTTCGATTGGTCTTCAAAACTCTTCCTCGAACTTCGTGCTCCACGACAATGGCGGAAACACCTCGTCTACATTAAAACAAGGAAAAACACTAAGAAACTTCAAATAAACAGTACATAAAAAGTATACAAACATGTAGATCATGATTTTATATGAATTTAGGAAGAAGAATGGGTTGAATTGGAGTTCGGATGGAAAAGTTACAGCCTTCAAAAGATTGAATTCAGAGAAAATCCGAAAAGAATTGGAAAAGGAATATTCTTGAAATATTCATTGGGTTTTTGATTTAGAATAATTATTTTGAAAAAGGCTTACAAGTGGGGCCCATTGTCAGTGAGATGGTCCATGGTAGACCGGGTCTACAAACCGAGGAGAAAAAGAGGAGTGGTGGACTCTGATGACATGGCTAACACGAGGGCAGAGGGGGCTAAGGTGGCAAGATGACATGGCCACTAGGGCTGATGTGGCCACGGATCGGGTTATGAGGATCCGACGACATGAATTGGATCTGGAGGATAGGACAGTTGAGGTGGATTCGAGGTTTTTATGAAGATCAAATGACTCAGATGGATTTGAGATGATCCAACGGCTGAGAATGCTTGGGGGACTCAGCAAAATCACTGGGGTCCGCAGGTCGGTCACAGAGGGGAGGGAATGCGCCAGGGCCCACATGTCAATTACAGAAGAGGAGGCTGCGTCAAGGCCCATTGGCTAGTGGCACACGGCCGGGCGATGCAAGCTCCTGCGCCATGGCGCAAGCCAGCGCAGCAAGGCAGAAGTGTCCAACGGCGAGCAGCAGCTTGGCATTGAGCGGCGACGACCAGCGGGGTAGAGGCGGTGCGGCCATGGTTGCCGACACGGGGATGACGGTCCAATGCACAAACGCTCACACATGTCAACCACGGCCAGAGATGCTAAGATCAAAACGCCATACGTCGCCTGTAAGGGGAAGGAAAATTGGAGGCGATCGGAAGGAGAAGGTGGAGATGGCGAGTGGGCTTCACTACCATAGAGCACTACATTCTGGCCGGCACATCAGTGCCGGGTACAAATCCGGCACAATGATGAGGCCTTCCTGCCCCCACATCACCCCGCTTCTGTTCTTGCCCTAGAAAAAAGGACCGGCACCTGATGGGTCGCCATCAGTGCCGGTTGGTGCCCCCAACCAGCACTGATGAGACCCAAATCAGTGTTGGTGGAGCTGTTGGCTAGTGAGTTTTGTGTAGCAAACCCATCAGTGCCGGTTGGTGGCTCTAACTAGCACTGATGGGGGTGCTATCAGTGCTGGTTGGTATTACCAACCGACACTGATGGTTGAGACCCTATAAACATCTGCCACTCCCACCTCCCCTCTCGAGCTACTATAGCAGAACAGGCGGTTCTGCTCATCTAGCTCGAGAGGGTGGGGCAAAATTTTATATCATATTTTTTGAATCCTTGAAATTTTGGCAAACCGTTGTTTGGTATATTTGGAACTCAAGAGGTATATAATATTTGCACTCTTAGTCCTTTTATAAATCAATGTTGTCAAGTGTTTATTCACAATATTTCTTATGCCCTGTAACTAATTGCACACCTCTAACAATATAACAAAAATGTAATGGGCTTAGTTTTTTGTCCTCTTTGTGTTATAATAATTGCAATTAATGTTGTTGTCGATGTTTTGTATCCGTAATAATAATATAGGGCTACTCGTGAAACATAAACCGGATGGATTACAAAGGAACATGAAACAATTTATCCTGATTCAGGCCCTCGAGGTGAGGTAATACCCAACTTCTAGCTGTTATGTATTGCCTTTGTGGTTTCTCTCGTGAGGTGGCTCGACGTTTTTTGTATGTTCTCTTCTCTCTTAGTGAGAGTGTTCTGCCCCAGGTGGCTCCTTGCCTCTCCTTATATACTGAGGAGGCAAGGTTACAAGGTAGGAATCCCAGTCGGACTTGACCAAGGAATTTCCTTCTAGGAATACAACATACCCGACTAGGACTATATCCCATTCCTTATCATACAAGGTAATATATACTAAGTCCTGTTGCATCCTAATTATAGGACTGGGCCTATCCTCTATCCGAGTGGCTAGAAAGCTTTCCATGAGGTACCCAGGGCCCATGGCCTCCACAGTAGCCCTTGAGACTTACATAGTTGAGTCACAGCTGGTGCTGAGTGCTCATTCTTCTTGGTGAAGATTTTCCAAGTGACTTGCTCCCGAGTACTCATTGTCCGAGTGCTTCTTCTCCAAGTCCTGCTTCATATCAGTTGGTAACGAGGTTATGAAGGGCTTCATAGAAAAATATGAATAGTGTGTGTCAAATAGGTGCACCTATTAGGTGTAACCCCTGACTTTGTACTTAATTGTGAAACAATTAAGCATAAAGTTAAAGATCTTTAACCTTTAAGTCTTTTCTGAGTGCTATATTTCTCAGAAATTGGATTCTTCAGTGTCATATCAGTTAGAAACATTTTTGGCTCAAGGCAGTCTGGCTAAGCTTGTAAGCCGAGTACCACTTCATGGATCTTAACCCAATATGTGGTGAGGTGTTCTTCAGAGATACCTGCATCCCTAATTTTATTGGAGACCAGCTATTGATTCTTATAAGGATGTATCCTCAATACCTATCAAATAATTCAGATATCTGAACACATGTCTCCAGCAATTAGGCTTAACTTGATGCATATCTAATTATTTTGATCAGTTTTTGTAAAATAGTATCTGTACTGTGATTTTAATACAGTCAGCGGTTGGCCCAATAGGACGTGCTACTTAGAAACTCATATCTTATGGCCCATTACCGAGCAAACCAGCCCAAGCCCGCTAACTCGGCGCAGGCCATATAAAATAGTGGGAGAAGAGAAAAGATTCCCTTTCTCTCCCAATCCGCCAAATCGCTTCAGCTCCCGAAACCACGCCCAAACTTCACGCTCTCTGCTCCGCTAGGGTTTGCTGTAGCTCACGCTCCTAGCCTGAGATTCGCTAAGAACGGCCTCCTAGCGTCGATTCTCAGCAGCCAAAAGCTTCTCCGCTCAGCTCCTCATCTCCAGCGATGCCGAGAGCCCCTATTGACAACCTAGACATGTTGTTGGCATCCTGGCCAGAGTCGGGCTGCAGCTCCACGAAGCTGACAATTTTGGAGAAGAGGATGATTCTGCAGGCCAAGGAAATCATTAACTGGTGCCCTGTCGTCGGTGAGTCAATCCCTACTCTAGGCCCAGGCGAGACCGTGGTCTTTACTTCTTTTTTCGATCGCGGTCTTTCTCTTCCATATTCTGATTTCCTCCACCACCTTCTTGACTTCTACCGCATCGAGCTCATCATCCTCAATCCCAACACCATTCTCCATATCTCTATTTTCGTAACCCTTTGTGAGGCCTTCCTACGAATTATGATGCGCCTAGGTGCCCGATCTTCCGATAGGTTCGATTTGGCGACGTGAAGACGTTCACATTTTGAGGCTTCCGATAAGCAATCGTCACCTCGCAACCGCTACACCCACACGTCTAGTTGTTATCAACCATGCTATCACGTAGTCGACCTCACCATGAAGGTTTTATCCCTGCAAGCAATCGAAGAAACTCACAAGAACAAGGAAGAACGCAATCTGAATTGCAGATGGATGTTTAGCACACAAAGTTGGGGTTCCACAAACCGATCTAGACGGCGAAACTAGAATGGCAGAATAATCTAAGCAAAACCCGAATCTAAACGACGACGACTACTGAATATATATGAGTTGGGACATCCTAGGGTTAACCCTAGAGCGCACACCCCTTGGGCTTAGCCCACGACACAATTACAAGGCCAAAAAGGCCCAAAACAAACTCAGACTAGAAGAGGTATGTGTATTGTTTCAATGATTCTGGACAGTTCAGGAGGAATTTTGACGTGGGACCAAAACCATCTGAAAGTAGACTCCATAAGCTTTCCAACAAGTACTCATGGGCCCCGAAAGTCCTTCTGGATCAGTGACTAGGTCCATTTGAAGTTAATGCGATCAGGCGACCTGAATCCGAATCTAAAATGGGCAGAACTTTATCTCTTGCCTTCTATGGACCAAAAAGTGACGTGGTGATGGTAGGAGTAGATTTTGGGTAAGGTCCTTGGTTTGGTCCCCAATCAACTTCTTTGATATCATCCATGCGTTCCTTGCGCTTGGTCTCTTTCCCTTCACCCAAGTAAGTATCTCTACAAACGAGAACACATAAAACTCATGGTGCAGTAACGGTTGTTCAAATATATAACACGTAAATCTTACGTAGAAAGTATGCACCTTTGGTTGAGGAATACATAAGATAGATCTGGTCATATCTGAGCTAGTGATGTCCTCATCATCCTCCCCTTCTTGATTGGAAACCGTTCGCGGTTTCACCTTGTCATTAAGCCTGATGAACCTATCTTTTTCTCTTACAACATAGGGTGTGGTAGTGTTGTGCATATGGTTGGATTCTGAAATTTTTAAACACGGAGAATACTTTGTAGTGTCGTGTAGCTCACAACACCTCCCTTCTTGCAAACCAACCTGCAACTCATTTAAACAACTAGAGGAACTAGATAAAGAATTATTTATACTCATGTACGGCCTCTCTAGACAAGAACATGTCATTATGAAAAGGAGGTATATTAAAATTCAAACAAATATATACTCTATGCACATTATATTCTCCTTTATTATCATAATTATCAATAACATGAAAAAATCACATGAGAAGGGACATGGCAAATCAGATCTAGCAAATAATTTCTTCTCTAAACAATTGAGTGAACAAAGATCATCAAATTGAATATAGCCCTAAGTATTTAAAGAAGATAGCAATTTAAGCTCTTCATTCTCGCTAGCAATGTGACCAACATGTCTAAAATCAGCACAGGGTAGTTCAACAACATTACTAACATGTTCATTCACTAGTTATGGCATAGATATAAGTGAAGCATTGCACAACTCTTCTTTATCACAAGAAATAGGAATCAAATCATCATGTGACAAAGGTAATTTAACATATGATTCCACTGGTGATTGCTCTAAACTAACATGATTAGTGGACATATATAGCACATCAGAATTCTCCATACCTTGAGTAAATGTAGCACCATTTCTGTTACCTTTATTCTCATTTTCAAAAACTGTAGATGTACTCTTAATTAAACCATCTTGAAATATGCATGGAACAACAGGTGGATCTTCTTTCTCTATGTCTTTCTTCTTTTTCTCATTACCTTGGCTCTTCTCTGATACTGCAAATGTCAGTGCCCAAGCAATAGTTCGTTTTGCAATAACTCAGGTTTAGGTGAAGGAATCAAAACATTAGTATTATTACATTTATTTCTCAAAACCTCATGGTTTTTAATCTTTACCCTCTCAAGATTATTTTTCAAAAATTTCAACAGGGGACATGGTAGCAACTTAAATTTCTTGCCATTAATGTATGAAAGTGATAATGCTGTTGGTTCTACCACGGTGCACACATCTCTATCATATTCCCCAAGGTCTACCCAAAAGTAGAGACATGCTTGCTTGGAACAACATCGAATATGGCACTATCATGATAATTGCCTACTGAAAACTCCACTTTCACAATTTTACTTACTTTCAACTTACCGCAAGAATTGAACCACTGGGCCAAGGATGCGGTTGCGTCGGCAATCCAAGCTTCTCGACCATATTTGAACTTGCCAAGTGGCTACAACTCTCGCTATCAATGATAATATGGTATGCTCGATTCATAACCAAAAATCTTGATTGGAACAAATTATGGCATTGATTTTGCTCCTCTTTCTCCATTTGAGAACTTAGCACTCATTGTACCAAAGTACTCTCATTGTCCTACAAAAGGTTAGTCACAAAAGAAGGGACAACAAGGGGTTGGTTCTCTATGACACACTTTATTTTTTGTAAGCAAAATTCTGAGTGGAGAAACAAATTTTCTCTCGCATCAGCATTTTCATATCGTTCCAGAGTTTGAGGCAATCTATCATGTGAAGACATTATTAAATTTTGCCACCATATTAAAGCATGAGAAGTCAAGACACTAGCAGCATTCTTAATCTTTCGTTTATCACACATATGACGATGAGAAAAAATTTTATCAATCGCAACTTCCCCACTCACGTATGCTTCAGCACTAGATCCATTATACGAAGGGGAGATGACATAGTCTTACCTTCACTTGTCGAAGGTGATGTGGCAGCTATGGTAGGGCTCTCATCGAAATTCTTTGTCTCCTTTTTGTCCTTGGTGTGAACTATCATAGTTAGTGGAAGACAAGAAGAAACAGTAGCTGGCTACTGATGTCGTCTCAATTGTTCATATTCACTAAGGAGACCTTTCATGCTCTCAGCAATCGCATGAAGGTCTTGTTGTATAGAGTTCATGCTATGTCATCACATTCCTGCCACTGTTAGTAGAAAACAGAAAACAACACAAAAACATTATCCCTATCAACCACTAGGTAGTGGACGGTGGAATCACACACTCTCAAGCAACCAAAAGCGTCTTACCGAACTCTTATCATATTCTTACTGATTGAAGCAGGTGGTACGACCAGAGAGGTGGGATGTTGACAGCGGTGAGTGTTGTGATTACTCGGATCAAATATGTACTGTGTCGATGTTTTATACCGACAATAGAACTATAGGGCTACTCGGCAAGGGGAAACTCGGTGGATTATAGAGGAACACAAAGAGAGTTTATTCTAGTTCAGGCCCTCTAGGTGAGGTAATACCCTACGTTCAGTTGTGGTGTAATTCCTCTGAGATGTTTGTCAATCAATGATCTCGTCGCCCCTTGAGGGGCACCCTTCCTCCCTTTATATACTGGGGGACAAGGGGTAACATGATAAGGATCCCAGCCGGATACGGCAAGGGATTTCCCTTCTTAGAGATAGAAACAATATCTGACTAAGACTGCTATTCCTTATCGTTCAAGGTAAAGCCTGCCAGGTGCTATCTTATCTCTAATTACATGATTAGGCCCATACTCTATCCGAGTGGCCCATATACTGATGATGAGGTACCCAGGGCCCATGGCCTCACAATAACCCTGAGACCTTTATAGTTGAGTCACAGCTGATGCCGAGTGCTCATCCTCCACGGTGAAGACTATCCGAGTGCGATGCTCCCGAGTACTCTTTGTCCGAGTAGGTCTTCTTCCCGGGTCCTGCTTCGTGTCAGCTGGCAGCGAGGCTATGAAGGGCTTCATGTAGATGTATGAATAGTGTGCGCCAAATAGGCGCACCTATTAGGTGTAGCCCCCGACTTTGTGCTTAATTGTGAAGACAATTAAACATAAAGTCAAAGATCTTTAACTGATAATCTTTCCCGAGTAGATTTCTACTGGTATATGAGATTCTTCAGTATCATGTCAATCGGAATAAACTTTATAGTCTTACCGAGTAGGGAACTACTTGTATGTAGGCTCTTCAACTTCATGTCAGTCGGAATGTGTGTTTTAGTCTTGGTTAAGTCTTGACACCGAGTAGAATGTAACTCGCGTATATGGGACTCTTCAGCTTCATGTCAGCTAGAAGGGAATTTATTGTCTTTCCCGGTGAGTGGCGTCGAACCCAGAAGTTAGACTCCTCCGCATCATGTCATGGGAATGAGAGATTTATAGTCTCTCTGCCGAGTAGTGCACTACTCGAAAGTTGACTCTTCAGCGTCATATTCGGCTGGAATAATGTTGCTCATGGCAAACTGATGGCCACGCATGTAGGCTGAGTACCCACCACTTTAATGAAAATAATCCACAGCGTGGTTAAGTGAACTCGAGAAAGATACCTGCCATCCTCAATTTTAATGAAGACCAGCTTGTGATCCATGTAAGAATATATCCTCGAGACCTGGTGGATAGACAGATAGCCAAACATATATGTTTTAGCAATAAGGCTCTCATGAAGCATATCTGTTTACCTCATCGGCTCCTGTTAGTAGCACCAGCGCTATAAATCTTTCACTCAGCCTGCGGGCGGCCCACATGGAGCCATGCTACTACTGTAGGAACTCCATATCTTGTGTGGGCCATGCAGACTGTGTAGGCCAAGGCCCGTTTATTCGATCGAGATCGGCTCTACAAAAAAAGGCAGGGAGATTAGAAAAAAGATTCCTTCATCTTCCCCAAATCAGGGGCCAATCGCTTCGACTTCCACCTTGACCGCGCCCAACTTTCGTTTCCTGCTCAGCTAGGGTTAGCTGCTGCTGTTCCCACCCAAAACTCGGGCGATTCCACTCCTCTTCGTCGTGTTCCCAAGCCCCCAAGCCCCCCCCGATTCGCTTTTCCCCCAAGTCTTCCGCTCCCATACATGCGAAAAGCTTCGGATCTTGCAGGCGCGCCGGAGAATGCTTGGCCGAGTGACCCGGATTGCGGGTCTTTCACGGTGAAACGTCAACTGAATGGCTCGGTGGAGAGTCAACTAAATGCTGCTGCCCAGTCCAAGAGGTGATCCGCAGCTTGGCGGCCCCGGCTAAGGGTGAGTCCGGTCCCAAATCCCAATTGGCGAACAGTAGTTTTCGCCTCTTTTTTCGATCAGGGTTTGTGCCTTCCTCTTCCAATTTCTTTCTTCCGCCACATCCTTGAACTTCTATAAGCTAGAGTTGTGTGAATTTGAATCCCAACTCGATTCTTCAGATCTCCTATATTTATTACTACTCTGCGAGTGCTTTTTGGGTGTGGAACCCCATTTTATTCTTCAAGCATCCTGTTCCCATATCAAACCCCAGGCCGCCCTCCAAGAATAATATCTTGTGTGGATTGGGGGGCTAAGTCTCCAGCTGAGGGTGCTGGGAGGTGATTGGGAAGAAAAAACAATATTAATTATTCTCTTGATCTCCCTTTGAAAATCTTCCTTGAAAAGGCTGGCACAAAGGAGTGGTTCTATTGCGCAGATCCTGGCTCCCTCCTTGCGTCCATTCACCCGGCTTGCCACCTGGTAGTTTCCGATCAAATTGGTCGGCAGATCCAACCTTTGAAGAGAATGGGCCAAGAAGTGCCAATTGTTTGGGAAATTAGAATGAACCATGACGAATCCTCTTAAGAAAGCTGGCCTGACTGGACTTTTGGGTGGCCTTTCGTTTCCTGTACTCGGTCGCATCCACCGCTGAAGTTGAGGGAGCGCGTTTGGCTGAGTTTTTAAGGGCAAATGATCCTGACCGAGTAAGCCAATGAATCAGGCGCCAAAAACAAGCGCACAGGTATTGACTTGAGACTCTGTTCGGTTGCTTCTCCGAAGGGGTGATCACAGACCGAAAGACGATAATCACCGGGTCGCGGCCTATAGCTTCATTCGGCCCCGTACCATAGGTTAACTTTCGTCCTTCTTCTGTGATGAATGCCTGTGGGCTTGTATGTATAATTGTTTCCGGCATTGTCTGATGTATTCTTTGATCTTCTGTGTAGTGGGCGCGAGGAAGTTCGATGAAGACTCCCGCACCGTTGTCGGCTGTCAAGTTCCAAAGAAGAGGCTAAAGGAGCCTCCTGTTGCCCAACCCCAACTCCAAGAGAGCCGAAAAAAACCTGTTTTGTATCGGGTGGGGGCCATGACGCCGCGTGGCCATGGTGGAAGCCTGAAGATAAAAGACAACGTCGCGGCGGCGCCAGGCGATCAATTTCCCCAGGTTTAGGACTTGGTAACAGCCGAGCCTTGAATTGTCAAGCCCGGGCAAAAGCACCGCCAAAGTGCACGATTTTTCCCGAAAAGGTGGGGGGGGTTTCCCCCCCCGCCCCCCCCCAGCACACACGGTGCCCGAGTCGGAATACGCTCACGGGGCCGCCTCCAGCTGCCACGCCTCCGCACTGATTCCGCCAGCCAGGGCCCACAACCGGAGTAGCGCTCGCCAGGAACGCCGGATCACCCGGCAGGAAACTGAATTCTCCAAGAGGTATGCTGCTCCGGATCCTCTGAGATTCTTGTCCGTTGCAGTAATATTTTGATGTCTGTTTTGCCATGCTGGAGATGGGTCGATATATGATCTCAAGGAGGCCGCCCCCGACCGCTCCCCTTGAAGAGCCTGCCCAGCCAAGCCGGCGCCTGTGTGGGACCCAACAGCAGGACCCTCCTTGTATCGTATAGCCAAGAATCATGCTAGCACACCAGTCAAAGAATAATATCACAGCCAACATCACGAGGAAACCAAACTATTTTTATTAATAAATTGACTATGACAAGCCTTATGGCTAAAGTTTACATTTATTATGCCACGAGTGGCCTAAAGAAAACAAGATAACAGCGGAAATAAAAATAATACGTGGAAGCTACATTTACATGCCCAGGCAGTCAACTGGGACTCACGGCCTATTCACTCGTGCTCAACACAACTTCCCTCCGGAAACAGCGGACACTTCGTCTGGAGTTGGGGGTGAATTGCAAGGTGAGTACATGTAATACTTAGGCAAGTGCACGAAAAAATGCATATGCACAACTGACAAAGAAAGGCTAAGGCTATTTTGCATAATCACAGCAATTGCATTTATAAACATTATTTAAAGAGTTAAAAACAACATTTAAATCATGGGTCATTACCATCCAACATCCACACAAGGACACAATGCTAATTTCATTTCTCTTTTGCTTGGGTTGAAAGGCTTGTTGTTGTTGTTGTTGTATATTGTACTCTCTTTCTCTGCCGAAGTTAATGAAGTAAATTATGCAATACGGAAAATATTAGCAGAAACTTATGCAATTAGAAAATTTTGAATGTATTGTTTTAAAGAGTAAAAATTCATAATGCGATTTACCAATGATGGGACCAATGTAGTTTAAGATGGAAAGCAAATATTACAGGAGCAGTCAAATGCATAGGTGGGCAAATAATAGCAGTGTGTGAATAAATGGTACAAGCTTGTGCAGTGGCAACACTCATAAGTTTTTAGTAGTTTTTTTTTTCTAGAAGGAGAAGGGGTTTTGGTGTTACGGTAGTAGGAACCAGGAGGGGGAGGAGGAAAGTTTTTAGAAAACCTTTTTTTGGCCTTAAATTAGCCCTTTGACCCCTTATGGTAGCCAACACTTTCTTTAGGAAGAGACAATCCCAACTTGTAACTTTTAGTAGTGGCCAACACTCTAGCAAGATTGACTTTTGTCCTCACAAGAAGAGAGGATAAACAAGCATGCTTGGATTGTAGGTAATACCTGGAGAGTGTGTGGTTTCTCAACATAAGCTTTTAGTGGCTGACTTGCGTTTTTTCTTTTTTTTTTCTTTTCTGTTTTCCAGGTGGCGTTCGTGGACAAACAGCTAAGATTGCAAAACGAAGTGGTGGAAATTGAAGGAGAGTCGGCCGAGGTTTTTAAGAAAGTTGGTTTATGCGAAGAGGGCCCTTGGGATGGAGAAGACGCACAAAACAATATGTGGAAGAAGATGGCAACTGCATCCGGGAGGTGGCTTCAGAGGTGTTTGGAGTGACTAAAGGGAGTGGAATGCGAGCCTAGAGATAGCTTGGTGGTGGAATGAAGGGCGTCCAATAAGTGCTATTAAGGAGAAGAAAGAATGCTATAGGCGTTTAATACATGATAGGAGTGTGGACAATATAGAGAAGTATAAGGTGGCAAAAGAAGGCAGCAAAAGCGTGCCTGTGAGTGAGGCCAAAAGGGCGGGCTTACGAAGGTCCTATACAATGATTGGGTACAAGGCAGGAGAGAAGGACATCTATAGGATGGCTTAGGGTTCGCGAAAGGAAGACGAGGGACCTCAACAAGTTAAGTGCATTAAAGGACGAGAGGAGCAGCTTTTGGTAAAGGAGGATGAGATCAAACACAAGATGGCAAGAAGTATTTTGTACAAGTCGTTTCAATGGTGAGAACGGGAACAAACCGTTCAGTTAGTGACTCTTTGGATGACACAATAGGCGCTTTGTGCGGAGGATCAAAGAATCAGAAGTCAGAGAGGCGTTGAAAAGATGAAAGGGGGTAAGGCAATGGGGTCGCTGATGGTAATCCCCAATCGAGGTGTGGAGATGCCTAGGGGATATAGCTATAGTATGGCTAACCGAGTTTGTTCAAACAAATATTTTTCGGTCAAACAAGATGCCTGATGACTGGAGGAGGAGTATATTGGTACCGATCTATAAGAAAATAAGGGAGACATTCAAAGTTGCACTAATTATCGAGGAATTAAAGTGATGAGCCATAACGATGAAGCTATGGGAGGCGAGTAATCGAGAATCGCCTAAAGGAGGACGGGTCTCTATGACCAATTTGGTTTCTAATGCCCGGAAGGTCAACATAGAAGCAATTTTTCTTATTAAGACAAGTTATGGAGGGTATAGGGAACAGAAGAAGGACCTACACATGGTTTTTATTGATTTTTGAGAGGCCTACGATAAGATACAAGGAATGTTATGTGGTGGGGCATTGGACAAACATAAAGTTAACAAAGTACGTTTCCTCAATTAAGGACATATACAGACAATGTTGTGACTAGTGTTTCGAACAAGTGATGGTGACACATGTGACTCCCGACAAGATAGGACTACATTCAAAGGGTCAGCTTTGAGCCCTTATCTATTTGCCTTGTGTGGATTGAAGTTCACAGGGACATACAAAGGGAATGTCCCTTGGTGTATGCTTTTTCGCGGACGATGTATCTATTAGTTGATGAAAGCCGAGCGGGAGTAAATAGGAACTAGACGTTGTGGGCGGCAGACTCCTGAGTCCAAAGGTTTTTAGACTCAGGCAGACACTAAAACGCGAATATATGGTAATGTGACTTCAGCACTGATAGACATGAGAGAAGGGATGTTAGTTGGATGGTCAATGTACCCAAGAAGGATACCTTTCGATAATTTGGGATCAAATGCTACAGAGAGATGGAGATATCGATGAAGATGTTTAGCCATAGAATCAAAGCGGGGTGGATGAAGTGGCGTCAAGCATCGGGTATTCTCTGTGACAAAGAGGGTACCACAGAAGCTAAAAAGGCAGTTCTATAGAACGGCGATTAAACCGGCAATGTGTATGGTGCAGAATGTTGGCCTACAAAAAGATGCATGTTAGCGTTGGTGTGTTGCGGAAATGCGTATGTCTACGTTGGTATTTGTTGGTCATACAAGAATGGATCGAGTCCGGAACCGATGAATACGTGGAATAGGCTAGGGGGTAGCACAATTGAAAGAAGCTTGTCCAAACCGTTTGAGATGGTTTGGACATGTCCCAGCCGGAGACGTCCATAGAAAGGGGGAAGAGAGGGAGAAAGGGGGGGAAAAGGAAAAGAAGAGAAGAGGCACCAGTGCATAGTGGAATCTTTAAGGCGCGACAGTGATGTTACGGAGAGGCAGGGGAAGACCAAATTGACGTGGGAGGAGGCAATAAAAAGGGACTTTTGAAAGGATGGATATACCAGGATTTTGTCTTTGCAATAGGTCTGCTCGGAAAGCAGCCATTTAACGTGCCTGAACCTTGTTTGCGGTCCTGTTGGTTTCACTCTAGCCTAACCCAATTTGTTGGGACTGAAAGGCTTTGTTTTGTTTGTTGATTGCACACAAGCATCATTACCATCGCATGTTTTTCGCAAACTACCCTCATTAGAAATTCATCGAGCATGTGCATGACCGGCGGACGCGGCTAATTCGATAGATTTAGTTAAACACTCTGCAGAGGTTTGGTACAGCTTTACCACAAGATACATCATCCTCTTCACGGCAATAGCGCAAATATCACTTCTCATTGTGGTGCGGCCAAGGATCTGTTAACAAGGCTTTTTAAAAACTCCGGCCTCAACACTGCGCTTCCGCCATGAGTCACCTTTCCCCTCACACAAGAGAAGAAAGTACCCTGGAATAACCATAACACCTATCATCTAACCACCTGGGCAGCAGTGCCAAGACTCGGAAATCTACTGGGCCCAGGTCATTCGCATAAGGGCATGTGGTTTACGTTAGACTCAGGATCATTGACTTATGAAGTTGAAGTCCCTTAACTGAGCCAGGGCAACTTTGCCAAAACTACAGTAGCACACAGCTTTACATTAGGCTCACACAGAGACCTAAACTAGTAAGGATCACCAGATACTTAACCCTTATAGGTTCACACAGAACCACGCCATCACCCAAGTCCCAAAAATATTTTAATCCGCCCGTGTTTAACTACACGGTGCAACACATGCTACGAAAGATAAGCACACAGCCACACAGGTTAAATTAAAACGGTGATAAGTATATCATTAATCATTATTAATATTTTTGCTTGTAAAAAACTTGAGCGGGCTAAGATTTACTAAACTCTACCTTGAGTTGACCCCTATGTCAACTCAACAACGACTAGGGTGACAGGTAATCACAGGAATATGACAATAATCAAAGCATGGATGATTAGCAAAATAGGTCAACGCTACCAATCGATAATTTGTAATAAAATAATGCATGTTTCACATCAAAACAATTTATAAACTGGATCTAATATATTCAAAGGATGCACTTGCCCTTGCTCAAATACTGTCCTTGCTCGGAGTCTTCTATGGCGAACTGCTCCTCGGCTTCCAGCGTCTATACGTTCACGACAGGAAACAAATAAAATAACAAGAAAACAGCCTAAATAACATCAATTAAAAATACCACGGAAACAGGAGGTAGAGCTCGATTTTAGAAGAATTTTAGGAAAAGAAACGGTCAACGGAGTCCGAATGGATGAGATATGAACTACCGGAAGTTTGGAATCAGGAAAAAATTCAAGGAAAAAGAGAAAGAAATATTCCTAAAATATTCCCTGGATTTTTAATTCAAATTGATTTTATTTTTTAGAGGAAAAGGAGCGGGGAACCACCCGGCAGGTGGATTAATTCATGACGGACTCGGGCTACGGACCAAGGAAGAGTTAGAGGTGTGGTGGATAGGATGACGTTGGACGCCACGAAACGACAGGTACTGAATTGGATGAACGTGACGA